>CASHTH010000168.1:0-13475 GCA_030341885.1 Geodia barretti
CTTTAGTCTCTGTCTCCTTCAAATGTTTGCCACATTTTTGCTTATAACCTTCGTTTTTTGCTGTGAAGTCGAAAGAGAGGAGGAGAGAGAGAGCAAGGGCAAGAAAAGGCGAGTAGGAGAGAGAGAGAAGAGATCGAGAAGGAGAGAGAGCTCGAGACGGCGAGAGAGAGATAGGCGTCTTCGTATGAGCGAGAGAGCGAATTTGCCATATGAGAGAGAGAGATGCTCTAGCCAAGTAGAGTTCTCTCTCTTTCCCGCTCTCTCGTCCTCTCTCTCTCTCGCTTCCTCTGCTCCCGCTCCCACCATCCCCTCTTCTACGCTTGTAGGCGCGTAACTACCCCGCTTTGCTTTACCTTATCCCGACCTCTATCCTCTCTCTTCTCTTCCCTCCTCCTTTCTTTATAGGGAGAAAGGAAGGGAGGAAGGAGTGTGATAATGAGAAAAGTATGCCTTCACCTGATAACCCCATACTGCACACATCACCTCCCTTCTCCAAGTACACTCGGTGGCATCTTTGTCACAACCTACGTAATGAGTCACCGCCTGCAATGCATGCCACCTATGTTAAAACATCCACCTGCTCACATCAAAACCATGTGGGGGAAGCCACACTACATGTTGTATATAGTACAATGTAGCTGTTGAGCAAGCACTTCCACTCTGTTAAGCTTTTTCAAAGACCGCTTTGTGCCACTCTGTTGACACTGCGCTCTTCAACTATGATGTTAATATACCAATACACCACGCTTTTGTAATAGTGTGTGTGTGATGATGTGGGGTGTGTGTGGGGTGTGTGTGTGTGTGTGTGTGAGTCTCCATTTTGTAGATTCTCAGTTAGGCCTGTATACTGCTTTGTGTATGTACAAAACAATTGCAAATTAGGCTAGATCTGAAGAAGAGCAGTTCTCTTATAAGCCTTATGTAATGATAGCAAACGCAAGTTTTCAAGTGTCAACAATGCAACAGATGGCAATTTTTTTGTCCTGATATTGAATTGTTTGATACCCTTCTTGTGTGAAGATTGTGTGTGTCCGAGAAGGTTATTTAAATCTTATTTTTCCTTTTCTTTATAATTCTTTGTCTTCAGCACACAAGTGCTGTGTTCAATGCCAGTGAAATGCTTCGTACTCATTCCCCCATGCAACTGCAAAGGAGTGTTCAATACTAATTAATTGCAGCCAAGGGCATTGTAGACAACAAACATGCATACTACGATAAGATTTGTTATGGTTAACAGATTTACTCACTGTGAGGGGATGCAATAACGATTAACACTGATAATTATAGTATATGGTTGATGAAGTCACACATAGTGGGACATATTACTACCAAGGAGTGAATTTCATGTCTGGCTTGCGTAGAACATTGTTCTCCTCTGGTACACTCAAGTAAACGAGTGACAATCTTTGCTTGTGCATATATTATCAACATTTTTTAGAGTCCTGTTTGTTGATTATTATAATCTGTCTGCTAGTGAATACGTTACACATCTCTCTCTCTACTTCTCTCTCTCTCCCTCCATCTCTCTCTCTCAATCTCCCACAGTCGCACTCGCACTGTGCGAGGAAAGCCTGCGTGTTTCTGCAATTCCCTGTGGAGGTAGTGAACTTTGTCGCCAAAGCTACAGTACGAACATGAGGCTGAGTAACGATATTTGCCACTGCCTAGAAAGATTGTCCGAGTTCCCCCGAGTGTTCTATACCGCGAGTTACATAGGCTACAAGGCAACACTTACATCTTGATACATTTTTTGAGAATACTTGAGAATAGTAGGGAGAATTGTGTGTGGAATAATGGGAGCTTTCGCTTAGCATCCAAGGAAAGAATAAAAACAAGGAAACTATCCGGCACATGCCTAGTGTCTGTGATTATACCGTGTTGTAGTTGTTAAGGCATAGGCAATGAGAAATTCTATCTGGTGAACTTCCCAGGACAATTTCGTGGACATCCCTTCGGTGTAAATACCACTGTTTACATACCTGGACACTGAACTACAGTTGGAATGTCAATCACACCTCATTGATGTGACTGCCTTCAGCCAGATACTCAATTGTACACACTTCCCTCGTCACTCACTTGTAGTTACACATGTCACGCAATATACATCTTGGCTTGTGACATAAGTAGTACATGTACACCATTACTCGGTGCATATAGTACCTATACACATATACATCTTTACTTGTGCATAGCGTACTACTGATGCATGATGCACACATGTATTTTAGATTCATGGTGTGGGTACGTATATGTGTACATTCGTGCGTGAGTATAAATCTGTATATACAAGTATAGATGTTAATGTGTATGTCTGGTTATCTTATATCATCTGTTAAGTGTAGTCTACCCTGGTTAAGTTGGACTTAACCTATGTATGACACTCTACACTGGGCAAAGTATACTATCATACGAGTTCCTAATCTCGGTAGCAACTCGGTAAAGTGCAGCAGACTATATAGGTACAGCTAGATCCAGCTTGTTCGATCAGCGCACGAGACTTTTTATCACCTTTTGTAAAGTGCAGAGAGAGTTCCACAAGAGTCGCTCTCTCTTCACTCTCCCACTCTCTCTCGCGTCCTCTCTCCTCTCTTCTCGCTCTCTCTCTCTCTCTCCCGCTCTCCTCCCCTCTCTCTCGTCCCTCTCTCCTCTCTCTCTTCATCTCTGCATGAGTCTCTCCTCATCTCTCTCCTCGCACTGGTATCGCGTCTACAGCAGCTCTATCTGAGCTTCAGTTCTGCCTCGTATAGCAGACGCTCATCTCTTATCATTCATCTCTCAGGGCGACGGTCTGTGTATATCGATCAGCTCTCTCCCTCGCTCTCTCTCCTCCATCTCTCGGAATCCCAGCTCTCTCTCGCATCTCTCTCACCCCATCTCATTCTCTCTCTCTCTCTCGTCTCTTCATTCCGGCACACCCCGCATACTGATACATTACTGTGGTCACGCCAGTGTGGGTGCAGCAATCAGTAGTGTACTAGTAGTAGTAGGTCTTCCCTCTCTTCCCATATATACACAACTCTTACACAAGTCTATCAGTTAACACTTAACCAGCCACTGACACATAAATGTGTCCAGAGCCTCCTAAGTCCATAAGAATTTATATGGGGGTTAAGTGTTATACTTTTATATCTTATTTAAGCAGATACCATGGCATCCAGGGTTTACACTTAATTAAACTAGGAGAATATAGCAACATCTTTTGGTGAACAAACTGCAAGCGAGTCTGAAATTAGTGTGTTTAGCACATTAGCAGAAAGAGTATTAAAAAAAAGTAAGAAAGTGACGAAAACTAACTATCCCAACCTTAATGATAATCTTTACAAGCTCAAGCATAGACATAACATACCATACTGTGTTGTAACACAAGAGACAGTTAACCGGATGCCTATAGCCTTGAGAACAAAGCGATCGCGTAAGTTTGACTTTTTAACTACTATCTGATTTCCAATAGTCCACATAGTCGTCACTACTCTACTTACAATCACGACGACACAATTCAAAGATTATTACCTGATAACACCCTGTATATACGCGACTACCCTCCAAATACCCTCGAGAACGCGTCAGGATATGTACATGTCGTGTTTCGTCTCACCACCGCCGATATGCACCGCCTATGCCTGACAAGCATACGACAGTCATTGCCCTCGTGTGTATTGGAATGGTGCGTTCTCACACATCTGTTCCCCTGGGTCGGGTCTGTGTGCAGGTGTCAACAGGTGTTGAGTCGATTATCCGCCGTTCCGGTTGGTAACATGACAGCCATCTGCATAATATACTAACGCAATTGGACGCCGGCCGGCGCCGTGCCTGTCACACGTATCACAAAGTAGTTGTGAGTTAATTTTTTGATCCCATACAAGAGTTTGTGGGCATATACAAGCCTTTGGTATAAGCATCTGCTGTCTTTGATTTAGCTTCTATTCCTCAGAGTGTGTCCATGTGACAAGTAGTTTTGAGATTAAGTTTTGGATCACCTTCAACAATTAATGTGTCCTGTGGAGAGCATGATACAGTCGCTATCTGCAGGTACTTGTATTTTTAAGTCTATAAGTGATTTGTTTGCCATCGAAACTTTCTTACCTCTCCTCGATGATTTAACATCGCTCACATGTACAGTGTGTGTGTACACAGCACCCCTTACTAGCGTTTGTTATAGAAATTGTCTTGCAGAGAGAAGAGAGAGAGGGTGTAGGGCAAAAAGTGTTTATTATTCAGAGCATGGGGTACCAGGATTATATCTGTACTACTCTGATTTTTATCTTGGTGCACTCGGTGTCTGTGGTGATTGCTGGTCTCCATCTGTCCGTGGGTTGTGATATGTTTTCGGGTGTTGTTCGTGCGCTCCCTTTTGTGCTAGTTTTCTGTCCACGCAGCCATTCTCTAAACATGCTCCTCTGGCACTGTTTTCTCCACTACTCCTCGCTCCACTTCCCGCGCCCCTTCCCGCTTTCAGCACTCTTTCATGTCTGCCTATCCCCGCTACTCGATACTCTTGATCATAATCTCGATACTCCTACGCTACTCCAGTGTCCCGCTGACTATCTGTCTATAGAATGTACTGTACTGACCTGTGTAATGGGTTGTCTAATGCTGCACTGACTGTCGATAGACTTACTGATTGTCTATACATAGATATTCTGACTTTCTATGAACTAAAGACTGTATTGACTTATTCTATTCGTATAGATGTACTGACGACTACATACTGGATACTATGCATCACAGTGCAAACTACAGGTCATAAACTGTTGTAGTGTTTATGCAGTAACAGATAGAAGAGTGTGCGGGCATGTGAGGATAATGTATGTACGACAAGGGTGATCATGGAGGGATAATACGAGGCTAAAATGAATGGTATTAGAGTGCTAAATATAGTTAGTTCTGAGATTGGTTGCGGGAGTTATGCTCTTCGTTACTCCCCTTGTTCGCTGCTTTCGGGCGCCTCGTCTCCCCTATCCCTTTCTTTACGGGCCTCCCTTCGTCTCTCGTTCCTCTGAGCCTTTTCTTTCTTGCTGCTCCTATTCTTTCCGACCCCTTTGTCTCTCTTTCTTTGTCTCCATCTTCTCCCTTTCCTCTTAGTCTCTTCTCCCTCTCTTTTAAGATGTGTAAGGTCTGTGGATGAAGCCTGGGGCCCACTGGTGCAACCGATTATGGGAAATGTAGGCACTTACAGCCACTTTAAATTTGACCCAGTGCTGTGACAAAATAAAGACGCCCTGTTGCTGTGGGGGGACCGAGAAATTGGTTTACAATAATTCACATACGCATACACGCGTACTAAGTGTGGCAAATGCCGAGTGGGCTGTGTGCCTTTCGCTCTAGTGTCACTCTGGCAGAGGTTGTAATACCACACTCTGTGCAACAACGCACACCAGAAACAACACACACGCACACACAACTAACCACACTGCCTGTGTACATGTTCTGTTATGTTCATAATACGTGCCCACATGCATGCATAGTGTGAAGACAAATGGGAATTTTATTGGTCGAAAATCAGTCACAATTATCGCTAAAAGGTAATCCTCTAGAAAGTACGCGTGTACAAACCCCAACTTCGTACAAAAACTTTCACTGTTTGATTTTAACTTCATTTTTTTGACAATTATTAAATAGTCTTTAATTTATTATTTAATTCACTTTGTTTATATTAATTTATTTATGTTATTTGATTAATTTATCCTTTTATATGATTTTCCTTTCTTTTTAATTTTACCCCTTCCCCCCTTCCCCCTCACCCCCTTTCCCCCCATTTCTTTTTTCTCTTCTCTCCTTTTCTCCCTTCCTTTTTGCCCCTCACATCTTACTTTTCCCCCCCTTTTCTCGCACTTTCTCCCCTTTCCGTCTTCTTTTCCCTTTCTTTCCTTTCTCTTTTTCTTTTCTTTTGCCTCTCCTTCTCATTTTTCTCCTTTCCTTCCCTTTCTTTTCCTTTTTCTTTCTTTTCATCTTCCTTTCTTTTTCTCCACTCTTTTTCCTTTTTCCGTCCTTCTCCTCAATTTCCTTCTTCCCTTATTCTTTTTCCCCCTTTTCCTTTTTTCTCCACTTTTTTCCTTATTCTGTTCTTTTCCTTTCCTCCTTGTCCCCTTTCCGCTTTTATTTGTTTTTTTCTTGTTCTCTCTTTTCCCCTTCTCCCGTTCCTTTTCCCCCCTTTTTCTCTTTTCCCTTTCCTTTACTTCTTTTTTCTTTTTCTTTTTCCGTTTCTTTTCTGCTTTCTTTTCTTATTCTTTTTCCTTTCGTGTTTCCTCTTCTTTTCTCTATCTTTTTCCCTTTCTCTTCTCCCCTTTTCTTCCCTATTTACTTTGTGTTTTAGTCTGTTTTCTTCTTCCTTTTTCTTTTTCCATGCTTTTTTAACTTTCTTTTTCCTTTTTTTCCTCCTGTTTTTCTTCCTTTCTTTTTTTTCTCCCCCTTCCTTTTTTTCCCATTTCGTCTTTCATCCTTTTCCTCTTTGTTCCCCCTTTTTTACCCTTTCCTCCTCTCCCTTTTTTATTCTCCTTGCTCTCCCCCTCCCTCGGTTTTCCGTTCCTTCCTTTCCCCTCTTCTCCTTCCCCTTTTTTCCTTTTCTTTTCTTCTCCAGTCCCTCACCTTTCTTCTGCTTCTTCCTTTCCTCTCCTTCCTTTTTACCTTCCTTCTCTTCTTTCTCTCCTCCGCACCTTTCTCTTTTTTTTCTTTTCCTTTTCTCCCTTATCTCAATCCCGTCCCCCTTTTTCCCTTTTCCTTTTCTCCTTTTTTTTCCTCCCCCCCCCGCCCTCCTTTTCACTCCCCCTTTCCTCTCCTTTTTCTTCCTTTTCCCCTCTTCTTTCTTCTTTCCTTTCGTCCTCCCTTTTCTTTCTTTCTTCACTCCCTCTCCTTTTTCCTCTCTTTTCTCCCTCTCCCCCTTCCCCTGCTTTTCTCCCTTTTTACTTCCTTTCCTTCTTCCCTCCTTTCCCTCCTTTCTCTTTTTTTCCCCTTCCTTCTC
Source organism: Geodia barretti (assembly GCA_030341885.1). Lineage (NCBI taxonomy): Eukaryota > Metazoa > Porifera > Demospongiae > Tetractinellida > Geodiidae > Geodia > Geodia barretti. Next base: position 6,959 of record CASHTH010000168.1, read on the forward strand.
TTTTCCTTCTTTCTTCCCTCTGCCACTTTTTCCCCTCTTTACCCTTTTTTCATTCCCCTTTTTTTTTCCTTCTTTCTTCCTTTCCTCTTCTTTTCTTCTTTTCTCTTCTCTATTTTCTTCCTTTTCTTTTTTTTTTCCTGTTCCGCTATGTTCTCCTTGTCTCTCCCACTTCTTCCTCCTTCCCCTCCCCTCCTCCTCCCCTCCCCCCTCCTCCCCTCCCCCCCTCCTCCCTCTCCCCCCTGCGGTGAAAATCTCCAGATAGTCAACAACAGTGACGGCGACTGGTGGCTGGCTAGGTCCCTCAAGACAGGCAGACAGGGATACATCCCCAGCAACTATGTAGCTGCACTCTCCAGCGTAAAGGCCAACGAGTAAGCATTCCAACGAGCATAATTTGCCCTGGTAGCTCAGCTCCAGCTGGTAGAGCACTCGCTCGTAGTGCAGTATCGTTGGTTTGAATCCCCACCCAGGGCAGCTCTTCTTTTTCCTTGGAAAAGATAATATTGTTCTAGAGTTAGGTTTTGTTTACTTACACATTCAGCTCTTAAACACTTAACCAGCCATAGACACAATAGATGTGTCATAGCTCACTACAGTCCTCAGAATCATGTTATGGTACTTGGCGCTAATGGTTTATACATACATCAATTTTTCGAGCAGATCCCCATGGTGTCCAAAGGGTTATATTTGCTGAAGTATTGCACGTGCATGTCATCTCATTAGAACCACACGGTTTCTCTAAAACCCAGAGTTGTGTGTGTGTCAGTTATACGTACTCAACTTTGATGCACAGCATCCAACAACGCACGTGCACATGTATGGATGCGTAATACAGATAACGATGCAGCTTTGGCGTGTGCAGTGTGTGCTACATCTTGTCTGCCAACATGCACTACTGTCTGTGTATGCAGTATTGGGGAGGAGAAGGCAGAAGAGACCTAACGCAATTCCCAAAGTCAAAAGCAACTCGAAAAACTTTGAGACAAAACCGACCCGAAAAGCCTCCAGACAGTATATGTAGTTGTGTAGGTAACTTTAGCTGAGACTGTGGTGGCAGCCTGATCTCTAGCTACGTAGTGGACAGAGAGTATATGTAGTTGTGTAGCTTTAGCTGAGACTGTGGTGGCAGCCTGATCTCTACTACGTAGTGGACAGAGATATGTGTAGTTGTGTAGCTTTAGCTGAGACTGTGGTGGCAGCCAGATCTCTAGCTACGTAGTGGACAGAGAGTATATGTAGTTGTGTAGCTTTAGCTGAGACTGTGGTGGCAGCCAGATCTCTAGCTACGTAGTGGACAGAGAGTATATGTAGTTGTGTAGCTTTAGCTGAGACTGTGGTGGCAGCCAGATCTCTAGCTACGTAGTGGACAGAGAGTATATGTAGTTGTGTAGCTTTAGCTGAACTGTGGTGGCAGCCTGCTCTCTAGCTACTGTTGGACAGAGAGTATATGTAGTTGTGTAGCTTTAGCTGAGACTGTGTTGCAGCCATATCTCTGCTACGTAGTGGACAAGAGAGTATATGTATTTGTGTAGCGTTAGCTGAGACTGTGGTGGCAGCAATCTCTAGCTACGTAGTGGACAAGAGTAATGTAGTTGTGTAGCTTTAGCTGAGACTGTGGTGGCAGCCAGATCTCAGTCTACGTAGTGGACAGAGAGTATATTTAGTGTGTAGCTTTAGCTGAGACTGTGTGTGCACCAGATCTCCAGCTACGTAGTGGACAGAGTATATGTAGTTTGTAGCTTTAGCTGAGACTGTGGTGGCAGCCAGATCTCTAGCTACGTAGTGGACAGAGCGTCATCTGTAGTTGTGTAGCTTTAGCTGAGCCTGGGTGCAGCCGATCTCTAGCTACGTAGTGGACACGAGAGTATATGTCGTGTGTAGCTTAGCTGAGACGGTGGTGGTCAGCCAGATCTCTAGCTACGTAGTGGACAGAGAGTATATGTAGTTGTGTAGCTTTAGCTGAGACTGTGGTGGCAGCCAGATCTCTAGCTACGTAGTGGACAGAGAGTATATTATACATGTGTGTAGGAGTCGGCCGTCTTTTGATGTGTACATTCCTGGGTTCCTTTGTGGCCAGATTAAACTTTAGATGACCTGCGTTTCCTTCACGTCCCTCCTGCACGTCCCTCCTCACGTCCCTCCTTCACGTCCCTCCTGCCGTCTGCACTCCTCACACGTCCCTCCTGCACGTCCCTCCTTCACGTCCCTCCTTCACATCCCTCCTTCACGTCCCTCCTGCACGTCCCTCCTTCACGTCCCTCCTGCACGTCCCTCCTGCACGTCCCTCCTTCACGTCCCTCCTGCACGTCCCTCCTTCACGTCCCTCCTGCACGTTTCCTTTTCGTCTATAATACACATCGTTTTGCTTCCTTTAGCCCCAGATTCTTACTCTCTCTCTTTTTGTGCTCACGGGATAGCAGTTTAATGCAAAATAACTATGCGAATGCCAAACAAGATTTCCAACCACAATTCCAATTGGTGCCCACCTCTTAAAAGCGTGAAGAGCATGGAATAGGTTTATTGTAACGTTTTCCACATGCACACGTATAATACTCGCGCATTTGGGTGATGGGCGTTGATTTTGCCTCCCATTTGTAACTACGTATCTGTGTACATTACTATATAGGCCCCCTTCGCCTTACCCCATTTCCCCCAGCTCAGTTGGTTTCCCACCGTCCCTCTCCCCTTCCCTCAGTCGGTTCTTAGTCAACTACAAGAAACGCTCCTCCTTCAACATATAGTCCTAACTTATCTCTCCCCTTCCCTCAGTCGGTTCTAGTCAAGTGCTCCTCCTATAACACAGTCCTACTTATCTCTCCCCTTCCCTCAGTTGGTTCTTTGGTCGTATCAAGAGGGTGGATGCGGAGAAGAAGCTGCTGCAGGTGGGCAATCAGACGGGGACCTTCCTCATCAGGGAGAGCGAGAGTGCACCCGGGAACTACTCCCTCTCGGTCAGAGAGGCCGAGACCGTTAAACACTACCGCATCAGGAAGGTCGACACAGGTCAGCTGCATATTATACATAATATGTATACCAAGTCTTTCGTACTTGATAAAGGGAATGTGGCAGTATAATATTAGGGCTAAATTTACGAAACTGAAACATAATTGCAATCTTGCAGTTGACTCTTATGGTTTAGTGCCATCTTTAAGTACTGACTTACATACTGTATATAGCTGTTCTCATGTCATTTATACATAGCTGTTGTCGGCTTACGATGAACTCAGAAGCTGTTTGTGCAAAGTGACTAGCTGTTGTGGTTTTATCACCACACAGTATTGCTTTCAGTTTGGTCTGCAAATGGACCTCCCACACTATATACACCACATCTCTGATAGGCTGAGTGCTTATCTCCCTTCTTACTGTCTTGTGTGTGTGTGTGTGTGTGTGTGTGTGTGTGTAGCTGACCCTACCACACATACACACCCACGTGGAAGAAATAAGCGCCCTGTATTATAAGCCGTACACTAGGAATGCGCACGCGCATATTTTGCCAATGCGTAAACACTCCCACTGAGGCCGCTCGTGCGCACGCTCTACTGACTGCGCGCGAAGCCAGACTTCCTACGAATCTGTGCGCACGGCAGAACAGAAGCTAGACTTCCTACGAATGACGGAAGTGACATTCCTAAGCATGACTAATTGACATTCTTAAGCGTGACGACACGTACGTATGTACGCATATCGCGAGAATACAACCCGGAATAGTTGCCTCACGCTAACGCGCTCGGCAATAAATTCTTATGGACTTATGGAGGCTCTGTACACATTTATGTGTCCGTGGCTGGTTAAGTGTTAATGATACAATCTGGTTAGTATATATACCTTATAGTCACTGTGTGAACATCGAAATCCTGGATACCCCCACACCACTCCATTAGCTCAACTTTTGTCGCTTTATGATAAACCCTGTCATTGAACTTTAATCTTGTGCAGTCATTTTCTCCCTCTCTCACACTTTTATCAGTTTGCCTCCTAAAGCACCTATTATTATAGACATTGTCCCCCTCTTCCCTAATAGGAGGTTACTACATAGCGGCTCGAAGTATGTTCACCACACTGGATGACATGGTACGACACTATCAGGAAGATGCAGACGGACTCTGCACCCGGCTCACCGTAATCTGCCCGAAACACGACATCGACATGCCCTCGACTGTCGGTCTCTCTTACAACACGAAAGACGAGTGGGAAATCGAGCGGTCGTCGATACAACTCAACCGGAAACTGGGCGCCGGACAATTCGGGGAGGTGTGGGACGGACTGTGGAACGGAACGACGGCCGTAGCCGTGAAGACACTCAAACCGGGGGCTATGGGCGTGAAGGATTTCCTCTCGGAAGCGCAGATCATGAAAAAGCTTCAGCACGAGAAATTGATCCAGCTCTACGCCGTCTGCACAAAGGGGGAGCCCATCTACATCGTGACAGAGTTGATGAAGAACGGCAGTTTGCTCGACTTCTTGCAAAAGGGCGAGGGTCGACACATGAAACTGCCTCAGCTAATTGACGTCGCTACGCAGACCGCGGGCGGTATGGCGTATTTAGAGTCCCAGCACTACATCCACAGGGATCTAGCCGCCAGAAACGTGCTCGTCAGCGAAGGGAACATAGTAAAAATCGCTGATTTTGGGCTTGCGAGAGTCATCATCGACAACGAGTACACGGCACGCGAGGGTGCAAAGTTCCCCATCAAGTGGACGGCACCCGAGGCAGCGCTCTACAACCGCTTCAGCATCAAGTCAGACGTCTGGTCGTTTGGGATCCTCATCTCGGAGCTGATTACCCACGGACGAATCCCGTACCCGGGCATGACAAACGGAGAAGTTCTCGCCAAGGTAGAGCAGGGTTACCGCATGCCACCACCCCCAGGGTGCCCCGACCCCCTCTACCAGACCATGCTCGACTGCTGGAAACCGGAACCGGACGAACGACCGACGTTCGAGTTTTTGAAGTTCCACCTGGAAGACTATTTCGTGTCGGCAGTGAACGATGAGTACAAAATGATCACATGATACCAGTTTAACGCTTCTTAGCACAGTCGATTATTATTGTAAAACTCTTCACGTTTTACACATGCACATGTATAATAGACAGTGTTATGCCCGCATTATAGACTACGAGATAGAGCCAGTGTGTTTTTGTTGTCTTGTTTGTGTACTTATTTGGTGTTTGTTTCTGTTTATTGTGACGACTGGTATTAACGACATATTGGCCTAATTTATTTTATTGTGTGCGTATGTATGTACCTCTTGACATGCTGTGGACATAAAACAAAAACAGGACGTGTGTATATACCGTTTAGAAAGTGTATAATTATTATGTCTCTTTGTTTTCATCACTTTTCACATCGGAACTTTTTGTCGTTGCAAAGCTATGCCAACTTACGGTTATATACACCAGGAAAGGGGGCCGTGTGAAATTATTTTGGGAAAGATGGCTGCAGGTTCTTGTCTTTTAGATGGACTGCACATTATTTACAGTAAAACCTTAATACCACAAACCTGGGAAAATTGGAAAAAGGTGTTCATACAGGCCTCGTCAATATGCATGCGCAATCGTGCAAAACTTTCACTGGAGGTTGAAGGGTATATAGATCTAGACATTCAAAAGAAATCACACCATAATCACAGGAATCACATGAGCTATATATACACAGTACAATAGAAATCAAAAAAAATCATGGGCGGTTAAAACAATTGTGGGCCAACCAGCAGCTACACAACAAAACACATGTATACTATGTCTTGAAAACAATGGTAGTAGAGAAAACTCAAGTGGGAACAGAAATTTCAGGATTACATATAAAGTTGGAAATGTTTAGTGAAGAGTGGACATGTAGCCATTGTCAAGGGGGACACAGTCGGACATTCCTGTGATAACGAACTCAAATTTGGGTCTCAGAGTTGGCTGCGACCTCCAGCAACTAGACAAGACCTCGTAGAGTTGCTCCGGACAATCGATCAACTGGGACCTCGGCATTCTGTAGCCAGCGTTGACCACCATCCACTTGAGCTGTTCCCTGCACTCGACGTCAGAGTACGGGAGTTTCCCGTTGGTCAGCACCTCTGTCAGAAGGATGCCAAACGACCAAATGTCCGACTTTGTCGAGAAGTGGCCAGACTCCAGTACTTCCGGCGGGTACCAGCGAGTGTGTAGCTCTTCTACCGGGAGCTGTAGTACGGTCTTTTCGCCGGGTAGAATCTTGGCGTATCGAAAGTTGGCTATTTTCGGGATGTTGGTCTCGCTAAGAAGCACATTTTTGGCGCAGACATTGCGGTGGATGCAGAGCTGTGAGTGGAGATAGTCGATCCCGTACGCCATTTGAACCGCCAGATCAATCTTCTCTCTGAACGAGATGCAGCGACCGCCACCTTCTCTGAGATGGTACAGTAGACTCCCGTTGCCCAGACACTCCGAGACAACGTACATCGGCTCCCGCGTCGTGGAAACCCCGTATAACTGGACGACGTTTTGGTGGAGGAACCGGTGAGTCATGTCTGTCTCGTGTATGACGTC
>CASHTH010000169.1:0-76304 GCA_030341885.1 Geodia barretti
GACATCCCCATAATCGTGGATCATCAGTCAGTAAGGGAGGCGCCTGTTCTTGCAGGGGCCGGTACACACAGCGAAAAGCTTGTCAAATCCTTTTGAAAATGATCTCCCTTCAGAGACCTGCCCTTGTATTTTTTCAGTTAATTTAAATACATACCGCACTGTTGCCACATGAACGTTCCTCCGCCGCATGTTAACCTCGTCGGTGAGCAGTGAATTTTTTTCCGCAAAAAACTGTCGCAAATGCAGGAGTTTGAGCTTTGAATAAAGTTAGATTCCGAGAGTACCATCAAGTCCTGTGTCTTAATTACCACCTTATAGGATGGTTCGCAAAGTCACCGATACGGGAATCTCTTATCAGAGTTATACTAATTTAAGAACATTTATCTCATACTAAGGGTAGAGGATGCAATCAAGGATTATTGTGCTAAACAAGCATTTATCTATAAATTACGAGAATGGTTGCGCGAAGGCAAGCCCCATAAAAAAAAAAAAAAAAGAGAAAATGAAAAAAACCGGAAAGCAATCTGTTCTGGGGGCTCAATGTGGTGTTGGTGGTGACATGGTTGCCTTGCATACGGGGCAAACTATTTCTTCTGTCAGTCCATATACATTGGCAGACTATAATTCTTCAGATAATGCCCTGAAGCGGCATGATTCCAGCCACCCCCGTCCCATTGCAGGAAAAACGCACGACATGTGAGCCCCACGTCTCCCCTTTGCAGAAATCGCACACATCCTAAGCTCAGCTCATGCCTTTTTGTTTTAAGATACTCAATCAATATATTTTGAAAGTATGCGCGGAATGAAAAAGCTTATCTCTTTTTCGCCCTAGTTTGCCCCGTCAAACAGATTGCAGCTGTTACAGAGATGGGCCTCCTCTCCGGGGTCCTAACGTTTTCGTTAAAAAATGTTATCGATTGGAAACGCTCACCGAGAACAAGTTATGTTTCATGACTGTCCAGAGGTTTTTTAACTAACGAACTTTTCGATTAGTGTCTTCAAGATCTATGTCGGTGAATTCAGTTTCAATTTTTGAAATTCTCCATCTCATTGACAGGTGTTAAGCATGTACGTAAATCTAGTTCTTGTAATCCCACGGCCCAGATATTGTTTCACTTTCTCTCCACTCTTCCCTCTCCCATCTTTTCTCCACACACTCACAGATTCCCGCCTTTGCCTTCCAAATTGTCTCGTATTCTGGATATGTTGAATTGGCTTGCTCTGTCTTTTTCTTTTTTAGTTATACATTTTCCACAACAAAAAATTCTCTGCAATGAGCTTAGAACATCGAATCTGTTTGAATGAAACAAATAATCATAAAGATCTCTTGTTTTAAGCCCTCCTTCTTGTGAGTTTAACGGAGCCCGGACTTTTTCACTCAATATGTCGCTGACCTATCATAAAGAGTCAAAAAGGATGATTTTAGACAATATTCCAATCTTCCGACATAAAGCCTCACCCCGTGCGCCCTCACCGGTCATCGCTAAAAATCTCCCCCTGTGGCAAGACTTTTTAGGGCTGACACACCTATTAATGTTCAGTACCATTTCTCTTCTTATGACCAATTGAACGTTTGTGATTTTTTATCAAATCTTTTTTTTATTTTTTTTTTTTTTTTTTTGTTGTTTATTTTTTTTAAAGACCAAGACATGTCGAATACATAAAAGCCCACGAGGTATTAAAAAAAACGTGCAACATTTTATTCTGTTCCCACCACCAATCCCCACAATATCTCCGTAGTGTTTTTACACCACTTAAAGTCAGCCCTCTAGATGATGCAATTTGGTGTTACCAATAGCCCCGAACCTCCCTAGTTCGTGTTTATGCATTGGCGAAAGTTTTCGTTGGATCAAGAGATGCTCAATGAAATGCTCGTTGCCAAATAGAGGTTTGGTCTCTGCAACCCCTTGATGTGATCCCTCCAAGTAAAAATCTGCAACTCCCCCAATCGAAAGCTCTGCAGCCCCACATCCCACACCAAGCCCCTCCCCCCGCACCACCCCGCCTAGTGCTTAATCCAGAGCCGTTCCCCCAATCCCCTCTTGTAGGCGAAAAGTTTTTTGTTTTAAAAGCAAACTCCGGCATTGCACAAGTCGGGTAAAATCTGGGTAAGTCATGAATCTTCCCTCCCACCATAGTCACCCTTTTAATTAAATAATTTAAGAGTTTGAGGACTACTTGAAGTTTAAAACAAATCCCGCAACATTGTCCAGCGGTGTAGCTCTCCCCCCCCCAAAATGCAAACACTTCGGTTAGTTTTTAAACTTGGAATAATTTGGAAGAAAGATGTTTTTATTGTGTTCTTGGACTGTGCTCGGTCCACTCTGAGACTCCAATGAGATTCTTCTTTCTCTTTTGCAAACAACCCCAAAATCGTTATTTCGTCAGGGAAAGATAGATAAAATAAAGACAAAGAGTAACCCAGGGATAGTTTTTTTTTTTTTTGTTTTTTTTTTTGTTTTTTTTTTTTTTTTTTTTTTTAGTCCAGTAACAAACATCGCGAATAAGCTCTATCTCGGCAGCTGAGTAGAAATGTTACACAAAAAGGACGTGTCCTGTCTAGTCTCTTTAATGCCAAAAATTAACTAGTGTTGAGGCCAAGTTTTTTACACTCTGAACGTGTAATCACAACAATGCCGATAGGTTTTGCCCTGAACAAGGGATCACGGTGATTACCGAACCATCGTTCAATAGAGAAATGCTCTTGTGTCTGCCGGTTAGGGCTTCAATGCGGTGTGCAGAACCAAAGTACCATTTTTAAACTATCCATTTCTTTAAAAACTCACAGTCCCTTGGCAACTATTCCAGATGATTATACTTTTTTTTATCGTATCGAACCTGAATTCCCCCTCAAAGGAGTCTTTCCTCGAATACGCCTCTAAAATATTCCCAATCACACAAGATGCCTTCATTTTTAAAAGGAGATAGTGTATGGATGAGTCCTAGCTTAGATTTACACACTTTGCAGTTACTACTTATTAGATTCTTCGATGTGATGAATCTCTTCTCTTTCCATTCAGCATTTGTCGGCCTATTATCATTATTTTCATCTTAATATAAAACCGACCATAAAAGATTGTATTTTAGTATCATGGATATAGTTAGATTTTAATATGCGTAAGGGGGGGGCCAAACAAGCTATAGTTCACCCTTGGAACCTAAACATCGGACTAACCGATCTATCCAGGAGGATTTCTGAATACCTATCGCCTTATCTGTGCTAGTGTGGTCTGAGTCTAAATTTCACCGACCAAGTGACGGATGATTTTTTACGGGTATAGCAAGTTTGAGGTCAATGTGTGCTAGCGACTACATACACTTCACTAGTTTGTTCCCTCAATATGCACAGTCGAGACTATCACGATCAATACCAGCGCGTCGACCACAACATGACGATTCCGGCGTAAATATCATTTGCTATTTGCGACGATCAAAAGTTCCGTCAGGGTGACGCGTCAATTACGTTTTGCAGTATTGAGCCAGAATTGGCTGATCGCCCCTATACGCCCCATCCGCAGGTTGTATGCGTATCGCGGTTGTGACCTGGCGAGTGTAGAACACGCCTCAACGTGCAACGTTTCTGCGTTGTATCGATGATGACAGGCCTACGCCCAGACATCCCGTCTACTGTCCTGACTTTCGAGCATCAGGAGTCCTGCCTGGGACATCCTTCCATTGGAGATGTAATTGATTCGGTGGTTGGCATCAAGCCTGACTCCATGGCATAGTTGTGTTTACCGTAGCGACCCTCATTGCTGCAGGTCCTCCGGGCTGACTGCTCAAACTCGCCCATAGTCACAATATCGGTGGGGACATGCAGGACGTCCGATGCTCTGTGATGCCATGTATACTCTGGCTTCTCGCAGGTGTGTTTGCACGAAAGACCCGCTTTCCAGCATCCCGTTGTTGAGGTTCTCCAAGTCTCATTCAAGCTGATCTCGATGTAGATGCGAACCAAGTCAGACTTTATCAGTGACTGCTCACGTATGGCCATGAATTGGGGTGAGAGGCCTGCAAGACTGCTGATTCGTCGATATACTCTGAACTCTAGCGGTTATTGGACCAGTTTGGATATACGTCACTACGGAGCTCAGGATCGATTCAGCCAGCCTTCTCCTCCTCATGTGAGGTTTACAGATACTGGTGTGTGCAGGTACCGACAATCGCGATATGCCACATCGACGTGGTCTCAGAGGGGTACATCGCTCGCACGTACAGCGTACCTGATGCCTTGGTCTGGATCACTGCCTCATGAACGTTATGTACTACTCTCAACCACCAGCTTGCGGCCGGCATATTCTTTCTTTTGCGCAGCCTGTGGAATTGCCTTTATCACATCTGGCGCAGACATGCTTGGGCCTCAAGATTGAGCGTCCTGCAAGCTGGACTGCGTCGTACTTAAAAAAAGCGTATACACTGACGGTCGCCCTTTCAAGTGCCGCCGATGCGGATTCTGCCAATCTTGCATTAATATCACTGTCAGCACTGTAGGCTGAACAGATACAAGTTTACCTGCTCTGCAAACTCAGCCCTTTCGGATTATCATGGATTATCGTGTTGGCATCTGCTCCCAAACCATCGAACGTTACGTAAAACCTCGTGCGATGATGCCGTCCTCCAAAAATCAAAGGTCTCTCAATCCACAAACAGGACATCCTTACTCTCAAATGACTCCAACTGGGTCATCACTGCATCTGCCAGCATCTGTGTATGAGTGTCTCAAACTCAGCACGTTGTAGCGTATCGGTGTTTTGGCAGTCTGTCAACTCTACGAACCTGTCCTCAGCAGAGTCTGTCGTCAGTTACCATTCAGCGTCTCTGCTTGCCGTTATCACTGTTTTGATTCCTGCATCGCGCATCAACATCGGCTACTGCCTTTCCATGGTTGGACTGTCAGGGATCATTCTGAACAGTGCATCATCTGGGACAGAGCGTTTGACAGCACTACAGAGCAGCAGCTGAGGCAGCAGCATGTCGTTTTGTGTTGCTACTCTACCACGTTCTGCGTGTCAAACAAGTCTATTGAAGGCCTATCACCATCTTTATTCCTTGTTCATTGAGATCTGCAAGGCGGGCTTTCAGCACGTCGGGGTTTGTCATGTATCATAGATCGTACGTCCAGACGCCAGTTTCTCTCCGCGCTCTTCGAGCAGGGCATTAAAATCAGCGACTGCCAGCTTGGAGCCTTCAGACATGTCTTGGCCGTACCAGCGTGCGCCGCCTGTCAAGGGCAAAAGCGAACCGTACATGTCACTACGCGCGTAGTGCGCCGCTTGCAGATGATGCCTCGTATGGTGCCAGATTCAGACCGCGTTCCAAGAGATGATCGTATGTAATTCTTGTAGGCAGACAGGCAGCACGTTTGTCCCTGTACGGTACAACTCGGTTGTGGTGCAGTGCACTGAATTGCACTGAGAAACACCCCATTCCTGTGTTGGGCCGATGGGGAAGATGACTGCATCTTTGTATCATCGGCCATCATCTTTGTGCATCGCCATCACATCTTTGTGTCAGAATCATCAACGGCGGCATGCCACCGTACCTGCAAGATGATGTAGCAGTTTATAGCAACAATGTAAGGATTAATGCAAAGAGAACAACAAGATTGATTCGTCCAATCTTTTTAAAGTCATCTATGACGATATCTCTGAAACGGTAATAAAGTTACGAAGGCGGCAGACGATCAAAAGTAATGCAACATGCGATGTGCGGTTCGGTAAGATTGGTGTGTACGTATGTTTCAGTTGCCAGCAGACGCTATCTGGGTCTTGCAGACTAAAGGAAGTTCCTGCAGAGCGATGATGTGATCGCTCGAAGACACGGCAAGATCAGGAACCGAGTCTTTATCTTCGTCTTCTCAAGATAATGAGCTCCTGCAGTTATTGCCACGGCAGATACAGGTATGATTGATGAAAAAAAGCTATACTGTGTAAAAAAGTGTAAGCCTGCCTGTAGTGCTGTATCTGACCGTCTATCCTCGCGTGAATATTCATCAAAGCCTGAAATTTGCATTGTGCTGCATATGCCGGTATGACCTGGCACTTGATCTACACTGCCGGCCGTATACAAAACCTGGTATGTCTGCCCGATCTTGTAGTTGACACTGCACGGTGCTCCCCTGGGACTTGCCGTCAGAATGACGGATTATGCTTGCATCTTCAAAATATAGTCGCCATACGGATAACTGCCCTTTTGTATCTGATGTATATCAAAGACAACTTTTCGCGGACCGCTATCGATGTAAACAGTCCTTTATACTGTTCCCTGAAACGCCCGTCAGATTCCATCCAGACCATTAGAAGTCAGATTGGCAGAACAGAACAGGCATATGCATCTGCAATTGCAAATGAGATGGCAACCATTAACAACAAAATTATTGTTCTCATGCTCTTTTCAGTCCATAAACTCCAAAAGCCAAAAAGGCCGCTGCAGGGATATGAAGATAATATCCATACTAAAATACTACTCCCCCAGGCACAAGAGATATGCAGACGGTGGCATCTTGTCAGGTGGCCATCACGCTATAACAACTTGTCAATATTACAGTTTGAACAAATGGCGCAAATAAAAAGATGCTCCCAATAATCATAACAAAGCAGAGCAGCCTTGAATGTATGTTTGTGAGAAGATTCATCTGCCCTTTCTATGAATTTAGCTGCGATAAAGCATTGCATTGAACGTTTTATTCGGCCAGGGCTCAGCGTATTTGTTGCCAGTTTTAGTTTTAAAAATTCAATCCTTATTTTTAATCTTTGAGAGTGTCAGAATCCCAATAAAGTAAATCATACACCTAACAAAAAATCCAGATGGTTTTTCAGGAGCAGAACCAAGAAGGTTGGCAGCCACTGGTTCTCAAAAAAAAAAATAATAATAATTACCAAGGCACGTGATGACTCGCTATCAGCAGGACCAGTAACGTGTGCTGCCCAGAAGATGTGTGGCAGATAGGTCAGACTACAACAAGGACTCGATAATGTTTTTACTAGTCTTTTAGGGTATTGAAGCATTAATGATACGACAGCATACTACGAGGTGCTGCGCCCCGTAACGCCTGCAGGTCTTGACACCTCCCAAAGTTCGTGAGGTGTTAAGGCTGATCCCCCTCCCCTCCCCTCCCCGGCACAGCTGGCCCAAATGCAAAACATTCGCATGAACAAGCTGGGCCCTATCCATACTGGAGCGTCTTACAAGTCCTCATTGGCAGGCACGAGATCTCTGTATTTCTGCAACCGTACAGAGATATTCGCAGAGGCTATAAAGCCGCCTAAAATCACCATAATCTTTTTTAATAAGATTTTTTCTTATTAAAGAATAATGGCATTTTCTATACTAAGAAATAATCATAGTATACCATTCTATACTAAGAACGGCATTTCTTGCATAAATTGCTTAAAAGGAATCTTCTGAATGGATAAATCCGCATTTACAAAACCGAATGGCAAATTCATCCAAAGTGGTGAAGGCAATGAAACATTTTTGCCAAACGCACTTCCGCCTGTAACTGATTTTGATCCCATAACAGTTACTCTTGCGACGGAAGCTCATACAAAATTAGGACAGCTGTCAGGAATAGGGGAATTAATTCCAGACCATGATCTTTTAATCCGCCCATATGTTCTACGTGAAGCTGTACTTAGCTCAAAAATAGAAGGTACGCAGGCAACCATGATGGATGTTTTTGAATATGAAGCTGGAGGAAAAAAAGATTCTCAGAAAGCTGTAGATAGAAAGCAGATTCGGGAGGTGCTAAATTATGTCGGTTCTTTAAATACATGTCTAAAAAGAGTGGAAACTGAGTCTGTCAGTATTAAAATGATTGAAGATGCACATGGTATTTTAATGAAAAATGTCAGAGGTCAAGGAAAAACACCAGGTGAATTCAGAAAAATCCAAAACTGGATTGGCCGGCAGGATTCACAAATTGAAGATGCACTATACGTTCCGCCTGCACCAGAAAAACTCTATGATGTATTGCTTGATTTTGAAAAATTTATCCAGTCACCTTCGCCGGGAATACCGGTTCTGATTCAATGCGCACTCATACACTATCAATTTGAATCCATACATCCTTTTGCAGACGGGAATGGGAGAATTGGCAGATTGTTAATTCCGTTAATCCTGGCTGAAAGGAAACTCCTCAGCAGACCGTTGCTTTGCCTTAGCGTATATTTTGAAAAAAACAGAACCGAATACTATAGTCACCTGCTAAGTGTTAGTCAAAACCAAACTTGGACGGAGTGGATACGATTTTTTCTTAAAGGTGTGATAATTCAGGCAACAGATGCGATTCAAAACATTCGCCATTTAACTGATTTAAGAGTAAACTATGAAAACAAACTCAGATCAGTGAAAGCATCAGGAAGTGCAACTCAATTAATGTCGTATCTTTTTGCCAACCCCGTAGTGACCATACCTGAAGCTAAAAGATTTCTTAATGTGACATACCCCTCAGCAAAACTGGCAGTTCAACGACTTCAAAAAATTAGCATTCTGGAGAAAATGGGCGCCGGCGAACGAAATAAGAAGTTTAAAGCAGCCTAGAAATTCTGAATGTTTTGACTTGATATCGCAAGGTGATTCTTTTGCGCTGACAAATTTTAGCCATAACCTGAGATCTGTTTTTTTATCAATTCCAGGTTATAGCCAGATGTGGGGTTAACGACGCAAATACGCGCTCATTTTTACAATCAGAATCTCTTTTCTCCTTGGCATCGCGAGTACGGACTTGCACCCCATTGATATTTTGGTACGGGCAGTTCCAGGTATATTTTTTGAACAGCTTCCGTTGCCCCTCCGGAATTCAGATCCGGTGTGTATAGAGAAAAGCATGCAATCTTGATCTTACCGCCCTCTCTCTTTTTCATGGTCTTGATTGGATCCTTCTTTCCTGACTGGCTCAGACCTGCCTTGCCGGATTCCATGAATCTCTGTTTCCAGTTATGAAACGTCTGTGGGCGAACATTGTGCTTGCAGCACAGTTCTGCCGTGCATGCTGGTTCTGATTGATTCCAGTACAATCTGGATCTTTTGCTCTGGTGTAAATTTGCTCTTTACCATGATATTTGTCCGCCAGTGTTAGGTCTAATGTATATAGATGCAGGTGTTCTCCTTCTAGAGGGGTCCCTACCATTGGCTACAAATATTGTACAAAATATTGTATAATGTATTATATATGAGTAGTTCGAAGTATCCATAACCACGATCGAATCCCTTGGACGAATAGTTTTGATTACTGCTCGTGAACCTTGGGCTCATGTGATTGTGGGGTATTTTTATCATCTGAAATGATTTTTTAATTCTGTTTCAAGTTCGTGTGTAAAATCTAATGCGATGACTCCGTCTGGTTCCTGTTTATGGTTGTTTGCCCACGCGACAATATCAGCTAACATGTGTACGCTGCACCTATCGACATATTTCAGACCGGTATCTTTTGCAAGATTTATGCAATCTCCATCGCATTGAAAGGCAACATCGTCAAATGTACAACCATGCATATTGAGAAAATTTAGAATTCTTTCCCGTAACAGGTGCAACAGAATGCGATGAAAATTCTTAATAATTTTACCTCGAGAAACATTTTCGTGCTTCATTCTTCTCATTTCATGAATTTTATCGATTATTTCGTTTCTGTTTATTTTAATGCAAAATGCAATATTTTCCTTGCTGTCAAATCTTAATTTGGAAATAATCTCATCATGTGTTTTTTTAGATTTAATCTGGGACATGTGAATGGTTTGATCTCCCATGCGCTTGATGATATCCAGGATGTCTGTCTGGGTACAAATAACAATGGCAAGAAAGACATAATTTCCTGATTTTGGATTACCTGAAACGTCCATTCCTGCTAAAAGTTCAGCCATGTCTACGATTTAGATCATGGCAGAGGTGAGGACACCATACACCTGTCTGTAAATTCTTTCTTTTCATGTCTTTGCCGTACTGCTTGACATATTTATCCTTCTTTTTCTTCCAAGTCACAGTTATGAAATGCGATTAGGGTGCAGGTATGTGGCGTATACTCAACTGCATAAACAATTTCTTAAGACGCATCTGTTCATGTCGTGCATAGAACTACAGACACCGTTCAGACAATTCAAATTCGTGCCTGCATTACAGCGCCTTCTCAAACAACATGAGCAGTTACGACAGATCAAACAAACCTTTGAAGGCGGTTTTTGACATATTTTTTAGGCTTTCTGCCACAGACAGCCGCGTGTTACTGCCGTTCACGGTGTTTTTGCCGTCCGGCGATAAATGTAAGTTGTGTAATTTCATACTCAAGTGTGTGTAGGAATGGGTTCTTATTACTTTTGTGTAGATGAGGCCTTGTTTCCCAATCTAGATGTTTTGTACCCTTGCAACGAATGCAACTATAGACAATGCCACATCGTACGGGAGCTGTACCCCTTGCAACAGTTCGGGTGCGCCTATCGAAGTTAGGAAACAAAATCGATCTCTTGATAAATCCAGCGAAACCCGTGCTTAACAGAGCCCGGTTTCAGATCCCGATAACCCAGCAGAACCCCAAAACATCACAGTTATTAGCTGCGACAAACTTTACCACAACGAATGAATCTAGCCGTCCTGCTGTCTGTGTTGGCCGTTTTGGCAGTCAGCGCCGGGATCGCACACGCAGAGATCCTGTCCCCGTACCAGCAGTTCAAGGAAGGCACTCCGGCAGATCAAGTGATATGTGCAGACGGTAAAATTCTGATGGGATCCCCCTCTGGATCTCCTGCAGCGTATTTGCCAGATCGGCCTAGAACGCTGAATATCGACGAGGAGGATTCGAGCAGATCGGCCCTCTGTACGAACCGCGCCCGTCTTGAAACGCGGAAATCTACAGAACCAAGGCCAATCCCAGCCGAGGTCGCCTCTGCAAACAACGCCTTTGCCTTCGACTTTTACCGGCAGATCGCAGACGGGGAGGGCAACCACTTCTTCTCACCTGCCAGCATGCACGCAGCATTTTCCGTGCTGTACGAGGGGGTAAAAGGCGAGACTGCCGAGCAGATACGCGGCGTATTCGGCATGGCAGAAGACGATGCCGCAAGGCACCAGGCAGCGTCAGATACCATGTCGTCGCTGAACCGTGAGGACCCGCACGCCACCCTGGAGATGGCAAACTCGCTGTGGCTTGCAGAAAGACTCGTGCCGCACGCGCGGTACGTGGAAATCGTGAGGGGCACCTACACGGCAGACATAGAGACCGTTGATTTTGCCGACAGTATCGTGGCCGCAGACCGCATAAACGGGTGGGCCGCCGAGAAGACGCACGATAAGATCCCCAAGGTGCTGGAACCTGAAGACTTGAAGAACGCCCTCGCCGTGATACTCAACGCCATATACTTCAAGGGCACGTGGGTGACACAGTTTGACCCGGAGGACACGCAGCCGCGCGACTTTGACACCGGAAACGGAACCGTCATCGCAGAGATGATGCACGCGGATGCCACCTTTGGCTACGCCGAATACGACGGCGCTCAGATCCTCCGCATGCCCTACGTCGGCGACAGGCTTTCGATGCTGGCCGTGCTGCCGCCCGGACGCGACGGCATGGCAGCCCTGGAAGAGTCGCTCACGGCAGAGATGCTGGAGGGGTGGCAGCAGAGTGCACATGATACGTATATTACAGTGTCCATCCCAAAGTTCGAGACCAAGACGCACTATGATCTCATACCCAAATTGAAGGATCTCGGCATCACGCTCATTTTTGAGGGAGGAGACTTTAGCGGAATATCGGACAGTGGCATGTTTGTAGCAAAGGCCACCCAAGACGCGTACGTGAACGTAAACGAGGAGGGGACAGAAGCCGCTGCCGTGACTGCCTTGGTAATGGATGAGACCGCACCACCAACATTCATAGCGGATCGCCCGTTCCTGTTCTTCATACAGGATGACGAAAGCGGCACCATACTCTTCATGGGAAAGATAGTGGATCCGACGAAATAGACTGCGCAGATTTTTGTAAAAAGGGGCTTGTATGACTTGCGAAACAGCCGCGCAATCATTAGAATTGTTTCGCCTCCCTCTACAACATTGGACACAGCAAACACCCGTTCTTTTGTTTTTGGGTTTGATTCCTTTTTGCATGCATGCATTAATTCCGCACGCTGTTTTTTCACGACGGACGATAAATACTTTAAGCTATAAATGTTTCCAGTATTTTTGAAAATTGTAAAGATTTTTTGACGTCACTCTAGTAGTGCTTTTATGTATAATTCAGTCAATTCAGCATCGGTCATATCGGCAGTATCTACTATGACATACTCTAACTTGTTTTGTTCAGAAAGTTATTTGAGAATTGATTCGACAAAAGTTAGATCTGTCCTTACGTTCGATTCCTTGCCGCGTCGATACAATGTCGCTTTTAGAGGCATGCTGCACCCGCACCCCTCCTAACTACACTGAGTGACAAATCTTACTAGGCAGGAATTGATTCTTGTATCGCTCTCTTCATAGATTGCTTCCCAAGTTCATTATCCAGATCTTTAAACTTCTGGATAAGTGTAGATCTGGATTCAATGCATACAGTTGGCTCTTACCCGTACTTTCTTGTAGTTTTCAGATACTCAAATTCTAAAATTTCCATCCCAGACTTTGTAAATGTAGTTTTAGAAATACCTGTGTACTCTATAATCTCTTTTTAGAATAGTCGCTCTCTTTATATCCAGAAAAAAGTCTATATTCTGAGTTTAGAGTGTCCCCCATGTACCGTAGGCAGTAGTGATTGGTCTTTCATAGTATACTATGATTTTAAATGTATTTGAATGTGAACCAACAAAGGTACTATAAGTGAACACATGCCAACAGATGATGAAATTAAAGGTAGAATCATACGAAAACTCTTCAGACATGGGAGTTGGGGTGCTAGTCACACCTCATTTGAGAATCTCAAGAAAGGATTCACACAAAGAGATACTGGAGAACACGGTTCCAAAAAAGTAGACAAAATGGGAGAGTCTCTGATCAAAGAGAATTTAATTTATCAAAGCCCGCAGGACAGGGATTAGAAGTCAGTTTGAATCCAAAAATGATTGACAGGATTCAAGAATATTTGGATGATGAATGATCTGCTTGATAAAAAACTAGCCGATGAAATTATTGAAGAGTTAAGGGAACGTAAACTACATGACGGCGCAGAAATTTTAAAAGGTCTCAAATCATTGAACATTACAAATCTAAAGACATGCTCAAAATAATTGATGCAATGTGTACAAAAATAAACCTTTTAAAATATCCTCAAGATACAACATGTGATGAAGCAAAGGTGGCGGCCCGAAACATCAAGATACTAGTTGCCAAACTAGGTCTTGACGGACACGATAGGGGGGCCCTGTACTGTGCAGGGCGTTCAGAGACGCAGGGATGGAGGTAAGTTATTCAGGATTGTTGCACACCGGACAGTAATTGCGCAGATTGTAGAAGACGAGGATGCAGATGCAGTTTGCAATGAGTCTGCTTAACGGGGCACACGGCACGCTGTTCCCAAGTGTGGTTCAGACATTGAAGAAGAAGGGAATCACGACGTTTTGATAGTCGGAGGGGGAGTAATTCCAGAGATCGACCACGAGGACTTGATAAAGGCAGGAATAGACCCACGTGTTCGGGCCAGGAACGCCGCTGCCGACGATCATACATCACATACTGCAGGCGTTTCAACTAAGACAAGCTCTGAGCGATCTGCCACGCAGGGAACAGTCCAAAACAGATACTGCGACTGTAAGATGAATCTAGAGATTGGTAGAATGCTTTGACTCTCAAAACAACTGTACTGTTTTTTGCGTGATGGCTCTTCTAAAATGAAGCACGCAAAAAAGACAGCAGAGACATGTTATAGTCTCAATACAGTTGTTGCCCCAAGTGCAAAAAAGCAGACACGCAGATTGTCATTGAGAATTTGCGTTGAATTCATCTGTCTTGATGCAGTATCTGTAAAGGATTGAATTTCAGGTCTGTTATCAGTTATGGTTTACCGCGCAGTCCAGTATCAGTCAGGTAAATAGACTGCAATATTTATGCATAAAAAAGATATGTGTAAACCATTCCAAGAATGCCTCCATCTGGCACAACTGACTGCCAAGTATTAGATCAGACCATGCAAGAGCTGTTCTCAGATATGATCAACTGGATCTCAGGGCGCTTGTGTGTAATCGCCTTTGCCCGGAATGACATGGCGTATGCCGCCTGTAGGAACACTTACGTCGTTTTTTCGCCTTGGAATAAGGTGAATGTGGCAATGCATTATGCTCTGGCCTGCGTCACAACGACCGTCGTTTACCCCAACATAAAGCCGGAGATTGAGGCGTCATCGTCGAGTAATTGGTTTTTGAGCAGCAGAGCAGACTCAGACAGTCGTCTTGCTCTGCCTTTGTCAACTCAAAAAATGAAGAGATGTGCCGCTTTGGAACAACCAGAGAGTGAGGACAGAGTTACAGGATAGTTGTCAAAAGTCGCAAGAGCCAGCTGTTTTGATGAATGATTTTCAGCCCAGATGAACAAAGATGCACGGTCGCTCCCCATACAGGAAGATGCATGCTACAGTATATCTAATTTTTATGTCAAGACGATACAGTGAGATCCCAAGTTTTTAATTGTGCAGCCGCGGATCGAACATGATGAATGGTACTGCCTCGCACCTTTGCATTTGAGCGCCGCTCAGGATTGATTGCAAGGTACGGGATTCGAAGTTTCAAAGATTTTGCGTGTTTTTTATTGTTGAATAAAGTGGATTCATCTACTGTTTTATAACCTGCAGCCAGTTCGATCCAATCTGCCACGAACTCTCAGAAAACAGAAATACTGACTTGTGATGTCTTTCAAACCTTCAAAAATGTTTGATCAGGGTTGGCGTATAGGCGGCCAGAACTTGTTTCGCATCACTATAAACGGATACAAGAAATATAGTAAAAATCTGCAGGTGCGCGATATCTAACGCACGACCGTAGGCATAAAAACACCCCAAAACAAGGTTATTATCAGCATTGATAAAAGTCGACAGAAAAAGAGAGGATGGTTTCACTGCAATAACTGCCGCAGTGACTGACTTTACGACTCTATGGGATACTGCGAATACAAGATTCCGCTCGTCCATCGAAGGCATACAAGCCGGTACAGAACCAGTCCCTGTCATGGGAACAAAGCGCATGCAGCAGAGCAGAGATATGAAAAAGAGCATGTAAAGATGGAGCGGTTACAGAACAGCAGATCAAAGACAAGCAGGTAGACAGTAGGAGTTCTGCACGGAGATAATATACTCTAGCCTGACAGTAGAGTTTGATTTCCCGCAGAGCGGGCCCGGGTTACGCTTTCAGGAAGAATCGACAAGATGCAAGGGCTGATCAGACGCTGGTAGTGCAGGACGACAAGTTTGTAGGCAAGCTCAAAGTTATGACAACAAGACACAGCCGTATCCAAGCCAGCTGCTGCAGGTGCTGGCATATCTTACTCAAGCTACTTACAGCAGAGGCAACAGTCCAGGAGGACTCTTTCAGATGCCGAACACACAAAAGATGTGGGTCATCAGAATATGCGACAGAAAGACAAGGGAGCCACAAGACATACTCGGAGAGATGCAGGACAAGCACAGCTGTACTATCTGCATACGTCGCTGAAAAAATTCGCGTCAATCTCGCTTGGGATGAGAGTCCGAACCACCACAACAGCAGGGCAAAGTGCAACGCGTGCAACTTGAAATCCTATTGCAGACACCAGAATTTAGAGACAGGTTGGCCTGCAGACACGGTCCCATTACGCCAATGATGAATGGCGGTGTCAGCAGGGCAGATGGTTGCCTACTGCTGGCGGACTCTGGATGCACTACAGGACTGTTTTTGACGTATTTTTTTATGTCTGAGCCCATTATAGACTGGATGCTGGATGATTTCTATGCTCACGTATGACAAGTGTTCATGGCATAGGTGTACTTTTCCGCTGACCAAGCATATGGTAGAAATATAACATGCGCTATCCGAAAATCATATCGCTTTTTGTCATGGATGTCAGTCATTGAGACCTGCCCCAAGCATGCATGCAGAACCCACTTGTGAAGACCCTTGGTGTGCACAAACACATTTACCGATCAAGAGCAACAAGTACCACCTGATTCAAAAATAAACCAGAGAGAAACATTTGATCCAATAGAGGAAACGTGACTGATGAAGACGTAAGAGAATCATACACAAGGCAACTTGTCAGAGACTAAGGTATACGACCGACTAGCAGATAGCAGAAATCTAACAGGTACTATCAACCATGCATCATGTTGAGACATGATACACGATATTGGTAAACTCAGAACACAAAGTTAGTGATGTACAAACAGGGGCCAGCTTGCGTTTGCGCTGGAGGAAACCCAAAATGATAATTTATGGTAGCGAACAGATCGGAACTGTATCAAAAAGCTGCCATATTGATGGAGACAATACAAGGCACTGTACTAAGTGACAGTAACAAGAGAGAACTGCCCATGTTGGTGCACAGCTCATGATAAATGCAAAAGGATGACGTCTATTATGGTATGGCGCTCTCATTTCTTGTAGTTGATACTCTTGCTTTTGCAACGTTCTGCCTTGCTGTCTTTCGTGTTTTTATTACGTTTCTTGCTCATTGAGAGAGGTACGAGATCCGTGATCTTAATATCCTCGTTGATTTTGATTGAAGATTTGAACAGCGCCAATTCAATGAATAGTCTTTTAAAACATGATCATGTGTAAAACTTATGTTGATTGGTGGTGCGGATGTGTCAGGAGGCATGCGCGAGGGACAAAGAACCCACGTCGCGTTGGTTGTCGGGAGGGAAGAGGATGCAATCAACAGAATTTACAATAAGATCAGAGTTAACCCTATTCATATGAGTGAGATCTCAACCAAAAAAGATTACAGGTGTATCACAATCTTGACTTGTCCTCAATGATGTCTGTGGATGGTGTTTTCATGTTAACCGCCAACAAATTGAATATTTTTTCTGAATCATGACAGATTAAAAAAATTTCGAACTTCCAAAAACTCAGTATTCATAAAAACTTGACAGTCACTGGCTGGACTTGTTTAAAAAAGACCTTGAAACTTTTCTGACTTTGTTAAGAGGGATCTTTCCGAATTACTGTTCAAACTGACGCAGATATGAGAGACACAATAAATCATTGGAGGATGAAAAATACGTACAAAGGCAAAGCACGCGAATCGCTGATGCCATATCGTGGTTAATCAAAGAATACCAAAATTCAAAACTGCAAGGTCATGGATCTGCGTTACGAGATCAAGAAGGATGCAAGAGAGTCTACTAGAATAGATAAAATATCAGGAACTATGGGCCTCTAGCACCATCGGTAGACCCGTTGATCTAGAGGATAGTATCCTGATACTAATACTACTATAAAGTAGTATAAAAAATATTGTGTGCCGAGGCGTTGTCCAGATTTTTGATTCAAAATCAACGAAGAGTCAAGATCACGGTTCGCGTGCCGTTCAATAAGCAAAAAACGTGATAAAAACACGATACTGCAAGGGCAGCAAAGAGAACGAATACAGGAAACACTGCAAAAGCAGGAAGGCTGGCGGCGGAAATGGAAACGGTCTTCGTGTACTGTACAACCCTACAGTCTTAACACAAGATGTGCCATATCATGCCATGGATTATGGGAAAAATTTGTCATGCAGAGAAGATCAAAAACAATCAAATGTACGCAGGGATTCGTCAAACAGGCCTGAAAAACCAAGATTTGGACAACGCCTCTCTGAAATAAATCTTGATAAAGGCTGGGTAAAAAAGGTCGTATTTCAACGACCCAAAACCAGCCTGTAATATCTTGGCACTGGATTTATTTAAAAATTTTGGAGATAGGTTCTGCTGAGTTATTGAGGGATCAGATTTGTTTAGAAGTGAAACAAGGGAACCGTTTAGATTTGACTTGACTGGTAACACTTTCAGGCTCCATCACGCCAACGATGGCGATGTTAACTGCACGACCCTGCAACGTTTTGGCGCAAGATACACCTCACCATATCTTGCCGCGAGAAAATTCCGCCACATACAGGAATTAAAAGCAATAAAGTGCAGACAAAGTGACACCAAAAGACCTGAAAAATCAAGATGCGGACAATGTCTGCAGATGTCAAAAAACGACGATGACGACGATAAAAACAGTCACTGCGATAAGATGAATCCACAATGATCGTCAGGCAGAAACACCCCTGCGCTCCATACATTAGATATGTTCGAATTCATGCAATCAGAGTTTATCCCAGTTTTTTTATAGCGCCTAACATCTTTACTGTCTCTTTATACTCTAACTCATCTTTACAAAATGCCTCCAATCTGTCCCAGTCAACTTTTTTAATGCATTTCTCAACCATAATTTTCAGATCTTCACGGTCATTTGGCTAAAGAATGCATTAAAAGAGCGATATGGAACAAGGATTAAAAATTCCAACTATGCATATCTTACTTTTTTACTTGTATTTGCATTAAAAATTATTCTGGTCTTTTCCATGTCAGATGCAGGAATGCCGCTAACATCTTCTCTATAGAATCACTTTGATCCCTCTTGGCCAATACCGCAAGTCTCTCTTCCTTTCTATCAGAATAATCCAAGTTCAATTGAATCGTTGATCTGGACCCCTTGTTTTAGTACCGTTTTTTGCATCTTTTTCCGAATGATTTCAGCCCTCATTTATCCCCACCCTCCACTTTGCGAGCAAACTCATGGGGGCAACATACCCCAGAGCCGAGTGTACCCTGTCGTTGTTGCAGTCTGCAAACGCTCTGGCCAACACCACTTCGGCGTCTTGGAACCTGACAAACTCATGGGGCCATACATGCTCCCGTTTGAGCGTGCCGTGGAAAGACTCTACGTGTCCGTTCTGTTCTGGCGTGTGCTTCCAGATGAACTCGTGCCGGATCCCCAACGCTTTCATTGCTCGCAAGAAAACATAGAACAGCAAGCATTCCGCGTTAGTGGTGCTGTAATATCTGCAGGCTATTCTCTAGGTGTTGCAGTATTACTATTATTTCCAATTCTTTATCTTATTCTAAAAAGGAAAAACATTCCTAGAAGACCGTATTTTATTTTGGCAATAGCAGGATCATTGGTGTATTTTGGCATCGCCGGCCTAACTTCATTTCTGCAATCTTGGGTAACGTCATCACCTGTAATTGATCACAGTCAACCATACATTTTAGATCAGCTAGTCATATCGTTGATGATACCGATTATAGAATTATCTGTCGGCAGTAGATGAAAATGTTCCCGACATGAGAGACGCAAGTAACCGTGAATTTCCTTTCAAGTTGTGTCAAGGGTCCTGTCATGCTGGCACGATGTCCAAACGATTCGGAAATGATGTCATCGCATTACAGTATGGAGATCCATTTCACTGTGCGTCAGTTAGCCTGGGGCTGGCTTTGATCCTGCCGGTGCGACGCATGCTGCAAAGTAGGTGAAATGCAGTCTGGTCTGGATTCCCGTATGAACTTGAGGAATAGCTTGAAGCCAATCCCTTGAGAGTCATGCATGTAGCATGAGATGATGTCTGTGCAAGGTAGGTTACTTTGCCAGACACCACGCGTTGACATGAACATCGGCACGAACAGCAGCAGGATTCGCACGGACTCGTCCTGCTCGTGGTTCTTGGCCTTGCCGATTCGTAGTCCTTGTATGCCGTCTCCACGCCAGCGGAGCGGTTTATGTTCTGCAAAACCCCTCTGCTCCCTTCATGCACCGAGTTGTACGCAAGCAACTCCGCTACCTGCGCGTTGCGGTCGCAAAACGTAAGAATTTCCCCTCGCACTGTCAAGTATGATAAGGGGTAAAGTCGGCGGTACTGCCCGTCTGCAGACCTTAGGAATGGCGCGAGACGGCATCCCTTCCGCATCCTTGAAACTCAGATTATTGCCCTCTTGACTCCCGTGGTATTGATGGAAGGTACCAATAAAGCCAGTTTGCGCCTCAAGCATGTTGATGATCTCAACTGTAAAGAATCACGGTCGATCTTCAGGGATCGATCTATCCCTTTTCTTTTGCACCCTTCAACCAGTTCCAGGAGGATCTGGGAGTTGCGAAGTGGCCCCTCAGGAACAACTTTGTCACCTAGGAATGCCGCGAGCCGTCCATATGCAGTTTACAGTCGCCAGACAGGTAAGTTGCATGTCCTCTTCTGGACTTTGACTTTACGTGTTACAGATCCTCTCGAACTGTAGTACCTTGCACACCAGGTGCTTGTCGATTGAAACGTCTACCGGGGTTATGAAAATCCGTGCCTCCTCATACGGCGCACGGTTCGGTCCGTCACGTTTTGTAGTGCATCGCTTCGATGTAGCGCGCGGACTGTTCTTATCTGACCCAGTATCCTGGGAGGTTGGCACCTTTTCTTGCCTCGTCTCCGGTTGGCACTGAATGGCACGGTCCTCGGCATACTCTTGTCTCTGCACATCTCAAAGAGGCGGCCAAAGAACTACGGCAGGGAACCCACAGGGCATTGCACTGTGGAGAATTCGATTGTAAGACGGGGCACAATATCGAACCGATGACCTTAAATTGGATTTTGCGGATGTATGTTGGTGGTCGCTTGTCTTTCATCTAGACAAGAATACTCGCACGAGCGCGCTTTTAATCACCAGTGCCTTAGGAATTATCGTTACCATGACTAAGTTCATTGAATCTGCGCGCCCGTTCAACCCGTGAAAAATTAACCCCATTTTAATATTACTGTCGGGGGAAATATTGTTATTAGATCCTCAGTCATTTAGGAAATTGATAAGAGACGCAGTTGGTTGGCTCTTTGTATCTAGTGTAGTCTCTCTTGTACAGATCCCTGGTATGTATGGATGGAAGCAAACTCACCAGAACACATAGACAAACACGCATCCGCGTTATTGGTGCTGTATACTCGCAGGCTAGTCATTAGGTGTTGCAGTATGTTATTATCCAATTCCTTATCTTATCTAAAAAGAAAACAACATTCCTAACAAGCACAGTATCTTTCATTTGGCAATAGCCGGCATCATCGGTGCTTGTATTTTGGCATCGCCGCCCAACTCATTTCTGCAGTCTTGGGTAACACCATCACCTGTAATGTTCCAGTCAACCAGCTTTAGATCAGTTAGTCATATCGTAATGATACCGATTATAGAATTATCTATCGAGGGAATACTGTATGTAGATCCTCAGTCATTAGGAAATGATAATCAAGAAATGAAGATAGCAGTACATTAATTATTATGGAGTTCTCTTTGTACTCCACTAGCTGTCTTTTCGTAATCTTACGCTGTTGCCAGATATGAACGATAAAGGAATTACCGCCTATACAGCCATCCAAATGCGTGTTGGTAGAGGATGAAAGTGGAACTATGCTGCCTGTGAAATAGAACAGGAGACGTCTCGATATTTTTTATAATGATTCTTCATTATGGCAGTCGTTTTTTCTAATGGGCACAAGTGTATGGGTAGTTATCCGTTCATACGCGAGAAAGAAAAACACGCCAAGAGGAGAATGAAGACTAGATACAACTATCACAGTTATCTTTACTCGACAATTTGTTCCAACAGATCTCATGGGATTGTTTTCTGCAACAATGGTTTTGGTTGCGTCTATAGCATATGGCCAGAATATGTATTTCTATGGTATCATTTGGACACACCTGGTATGATCTGCGTTGGAGGTATTGTCGGGTTAATCAAATATAGTAGACAAAAACATCAAAATGATCTACTTACATAATAATACATTGACAGTAATAGGATTGCAGACTCAATAATTGCAGTTCCGTGCCGGATACATCGGTATAGTTAACATTTATTTAAGTTCTATTACAATAATCGACCTCCCACCGTTCCATCATTTCAAGACTCTTCATCTCGAAGTTATGCATTTTATGCAGGTACGAGGATATCGAAATTTCACAGTCAAATGAAGACTACATTACGATATATAGCCACTTGTACAGACAATAAGTAATTACCTTGACCCTGCCGCACTGGTCTTGATGATCTGAACATCGAAATGTTCAGTCTCGCTGCGAAGTTGGAAAGGCTAGGTGTGTCTGAAAATATTTTAAATATTAAAAACACTATGATTGTCTGAGGATCAAATCCATGAAAATCAATAATCACGTACCTGCACACAATTCGAACTGACCATGCCTAACAAGTAACTCTAAATCTCGGACTTTGCTCTCAAAAGAGTAAAGATGCAAACACTTTATGAGCATCCGAGGATTAACCCAATTTATGGAAACCCAATGGCTGAGAATGATGATAATCAGGTTGAATCAGTGTGGTGCATAAAGAACGAGATAGATCGAAGAAAAACGATGTCCGATCAATGCAAAAACAATTGTGGAAAATAGAAAACCGAAATACATGCAGGAAAAGTGAATACATGAAGGGGACATAGTTAAGATAAGCGGTATTACCAAAAATACCGCTGCACTATGTATGCCCATGTCTAATTCAGATTTACAGGAAATAGTTGCACCTAAAAGGAGGTGAATTTTGCAAAAATCCTGGAAAAAGATGCATCCTCATCAGAAAATCATCACTTATGGGCCCAGTTCATGCCAATGTAGATGTTTAACGGGAATGGCACAAAACAGTCAAGCCTTGGCAAGTTTCCAGAATCACAGATAAAAACAGAGAATATTGAGAGGCAGAAACTCGTACGCTGGCTACCGTGAATATGGTTGAGAAAATGATGTCCGGATACCAGTCAAATCTGGATTTATCTGAAATCATGGGCTTTGATAGAAATAAGATGACCCGAATCAACATTCCTTTCAAAAGTAGTGGCATGAAAAAGCAGAATGAAATTAAGAACAAAGAGAATCAAGAGCATCGACATGGAGAAAGCTATGGCAAAGACGTTCTCGCCACATGTACCCCATTTCCAAATTCATTCCAATCCGCAATACTTGATGTAAAACCTGAGAAAACCTGTTTGGACATCACTGGAACTAAAAAATTTGAGTCAAAGAACGGATTGGTAAAATATTCGCCGATCCTTTGGACTACACCAACAAAAAAACTTGTTAATGTGGTTCATATCAAAAAAACTCGTTGTGGCGATACAGAGTTTACAATACCATCACTGGAAGTTTACTCAAAATGATGGGTTAATTTGGTATTCTCCACCAACGCATAAAAATTGCCGGATCTGATTTTACAGATATATGCGTAAGATGCACCGTAGCATGACGAGGATGCCCCTAGTCATCCGATATTAAGCATTACCTGGAGATGATTAGGAAATCCTATTGTCAGTACAAAGGAAGTGAAGGTGGCGGGAGTTAGGTAGATTCAGATCCGACAAACAAGAGAAAGTCATCTCAGATTCTTCTTGGCATCATATTTTTTCACCAACTTTGGATTCTAATGCAAAAAAATACCTCTCACCATTTCTCTCTCTGGCTCTACTTGAACACCGTTTCACTGTCGTTGCTTTATCCTCGCCTGTTTTAGTTTTTGCCATCGCCGCTCACCATCTTCCTCCCCCTCCTTACTCTAGTCCGTCGCGTTCAATTTTCCCCCTCTTGTCTCTCCTTATGTTCCGCCCCCCCCCCCCACCCTCTCCCTGGTCTCCCCCTTGTCTGTCTGCACCCGTTTGTCTCCCCCACCTTGTCTCATTGGCTTTTTTCCAGGTGCCCCTCTGGCGCGCGAGCGGAAGCAGAGGAAGAAAGGAAAAGGCGGAGTTTAGGTAAGGAAGATGTCTAGGGGAAGAGATTGAGAGCAATGGAGGAAAGCGGAGGCAAGAGGTAAGGAGGTCAAAGCGCGGGATAAAACGGAGAGGACGATGGCGTAGAGAGCAAAAGGAGAAGATATCTCAGGTGGGCAAAGAAGAAACCCGAGGGGCACGAGGGTGAGGATAAAAGAGATAGGATCGAGAGTGAGACGCGTAAAAGGACAGCTCTTTTTGTTCTTTTCTGCGTACCCAGTATGCCAAGTGGCGCAGGTTTTCCAGTGCCAAAAACATTTTTTTTCCGTCTCCCGTTGATACTTCAGTGATTCTCTTTGGCTATATTTCTTGCAGAAGAGAGCTCTACCACAGGTTTTTATACCCTCGACTTCTCCCCAAGATGCTCAGTTAGGAGTGTGCCATAAGGTCTTGTATCTATAGTACTGTGTTTACAGTTTTTGACTGCAGAGCGGAAGCCGGGAGTTTGGTTAATCTCACGCAATGCTTGTTGTCTCACCCTCACGCAATGTAGTCATAGTCACCCTATCTTGCCGGCGTGGCTCTGCTTACTGCCACACTGCAATGCTACAATCATTTATACCAATAACTCTTTGAGGATAAACATAGAACTGTAGGATATTAAGACCAAAACACTTTCTTCAGTAACTACACAACTAGCTAGCTACTTTACATTATTCACATGAGGATTATTTTCTCCTTTCTCTATAGCTGGTTAATATGCAACTAGCTAGCTTCTCATTAATGGTCTGAATACGTTCGCTCAGTTTGAACACTTTCGTCCAGAAATCATACATATACAACTTGTTTTTGGGCAAGTTATACTCTGCACGGAGAGAATTTTCTACAAACCAGACATTGCAAGGAGTTTGTTAAACTCCCCTCCAATGCACACAAAGTAGGCAAAGCGATGGAGAATTTTCGCCATCTTCATTTCTTCTCCCTGGTGGACAGGTGGTGTTTCCCCAGCGAACGTAGACAGCTCCTCCAACTGGCGGTATTCCAGGATCTCCCTTTTCTCCCTTTGCTCCCTCTCTCCCATCTCTCCCATACCTTCCCCTCAGTAGTTAAAACTGCGGACAAAAACCTGAGCCTATGAGATAGCAAAACGGAAAAGGATTTTGAGGCCCAGAAACATTTTTTTTCTTCCTGATAGTTACCGTCAGTGATCTGCTTTGGCTAGTGGGGCGAATGGAAGTGAGAGGCCTTTTATGGCCCTAAAACTTTGCTCACAATGCTTGACTAGGTGTTTTCTTATCCAAGATACAGCATTATAGTATTGTATACTGGATGGAGAGCAGAAGCAGTGAGTTCACGCAGGGCACAGGCATGTTTTCTCTCCCTCACGCAATGTGTTCTTAGCCACCCCCACTCTTTCTGATGTGGCCCTGTTTACTGGGCAGTGCAAGACTGATTCACTGCATTTCATACAGAGTATGAGAGTTTAATGTACGGCACTATATCATTTCACCTGCCACAATGTAAGTCACGATTCTTCTCAAAGTAAAAGCATTGACAGAGAGTAAGAAAAAATATGCTACTATTCCCCTTTAGAAGAGCATCTTTTATTTGTCAGGCTTAATGGGAGAAAAGGCTCTTCTTCGTTCAGTTTTCATTCAACCTCTCTTCCCTCTCATTACTTTATTGCAGTATAGCAAAAATATAGGCTTATACCTACGCATGGCGCAGTGCGTTGTCCCATCGCACCATGTTGGTACAGAGTGCCACATACTGTTAACACTCTGTTTTCCTTCTAAGCATATCATCAAAACATGAAGGTAATTCCCAAACAGGTATATAAGTAACAAATGTGTTGACACCATACATTAGCATAGTTTGCAGATGAAAAACTACAGTATGTTAACTAAAGTCCTCAATCAGTCAGTGGGGATATATTTATGTGTGAAAAAGAAAAAAAAACTAGACAATAAGTATAATCTCAAATTCTTTATGACGTGGCCATCAGGAGGCAACCTCAAACTATACATCTCAATTTTGTGAGATCTGTGCCAGTATTGCTTTATCAAACAACAGAGTTTATGATGTTTGTATACACGCGACCAAAGTAAAAGGCATACAGTATATCAATCAAACATTCATGACTAAAGTCTCAGTATTACACAATGTTTGTGTCTCTTTAAACTACATTGTCTTTGTTGGAGTATAGTGTTGGTTTCAACGAGTGCAAACAGCACACGTCAGTTCTTTCTCTGCATCATAAGGAGGGCAGGAGAATCCATTGCAGTATATCTCATTGAAGTAAAACAAAGACCTTGGATTACTGTATGTGTTCAGTCCAGGAACTGACTCAGGGTCTTTGTCAATACACTCATACATTGTACGACCATGAAGGTCATGGCGGTTAGACATGAGGTAACCATAGTACTCTCTGGTCCAGCCTGCATGACACTGGGTCTTGGCAGGAACCATCAGTACAGTGCCTCTGGTGGCTACATAGCGCACTGCACAGGGGACATTGTGGTAGTTTAACTGAGACAGAGATGGCATAGATGAAAATGCATACTCGACCGGAGCCACGAAATTCTGGCTGGTCACTCCACTGATGTACTGGAGAAAGTCAGGATTATCTGGCATGCACAGATAGTTGGCTGCCCCTCCTTTATGATCATACCTTGTCCCCCCAGCTCAACAGCTCAAACAAAGACCTTGGGTCACTGCCAGCATTCAGTCCAGGAACTGACTCAGGGTCTATGTCAATACACTCATACATTGTACGACCATCAAAGCTATAATGGTTAGACATGAGGTAACCATAGTACTCTCTGGTCCAGCCTGCATGACACTGGGTCTTGGCAGGAACCATCAGTACACTGCCTCTGGTGGCTACATAGCACACTGCACAGGGGACATTGTGGTGGTTGGACTGAGACAGAGATGGCATTGTAGCAAACCAGTACTCGACCGGAGCCACGAAATTCTTGTTAGTCACTCCTCTGATGTACTGGAGATAGCCAGGATCATCTGGCATGCAGAGATAGTTGGCTGCCCCTCCCTTGTGATCATATCTTGTCCCCCCAGCTCTTCCAGAATAAACCAGCTGTGTTCCCTGACCGGTCGGACAGGTGGTGTTTCCCCAGCGAGTGTAGACAGCTCCTCCAACTGGCAGACCTTGGGCTCCCTGTTCCCCCTGACGACCTCTTAGCCCAGGGTCTCCCCTCATTCCCTTCTCCCCCCTCTCTCCCCTCTCACCTCTCTCCCCCACTGCCCCCCGGGGACCAGATATTCCAATTGGCCCCTGAATACCAGGAGCCCCCATCTCTCCCTGGGGTCCAGGGAGACCAATACCCACGACCTCTCCTTTTTCTCCCTTTGCTCCATCTCTCCCATCTCTCCCGTCCCTTCCCCTCAGTAGCTCAAACTGCGGACAAGAACCTGAGCCTATGAGATTGAAAAACAGAAATGGGAATATCGAAGTCTCTATGAGTCAGTGCATACATCTTCTCACTAACCTTCATCATGGCCTGTGCAGTCACTGACACATGTGATAGCTACCAGTATGCCAAGTGGCACAAGGTTTTTCAGTGCCACAAAAATTTTTCTTCTCCCAGTGATACTTCCGTGATTCTGTTTTGCTATAGTTCTTCTCTAGTATAAGAGAGCTTTACCACAGGTTTTTATACCCCTCCACTTCTCCCCCAAGATGCTCAGTTAGGAGTGTGCCATAAGATCTTGTATCTCTAGTACTGTGTTTACAGTTTGTGACTGCAGAGCGGAAGCCGAGAGTTTGGTTAATCTCACGCAATGCTTGTTGTCTCACCCTCACGCAATGTAGTCATAGTCACCCTATCTTGCCGGCGTGGCTCTGTTTACTGGCACACTGCAATGTCGCAATACTTTCTGCCAATAACTCTTTGAGGATAAACATGGCAAAATAGAACAGTAGGACATTTATTCCTAAACACTTTCTTCAGTAAATACTATGAAGATAATGGCAGATGATAGTACTTTACTTATTCGCGGAGATCGTTTTCTAGCTCCACCATAGCTAGTTATACAGCCAGCTAACTTTTATACTCAGTTTGTGAATACGTTCGCTTAGTTTACCTTCATCCAGAAATCACACACTTGTAATATGCACAGAGGGTGATTTTTCTAAGTAATACAAGCCAAACATTGCAAACAAAGAGTTTTTTGTTAAACTCCCCTCCAATGCACACAAAGTAGGCAAAGCCATGGAGAATTTTCGTCATCTTCATTTTTACTCCCTGGTTATGTTTCCCCAGCGAGTGTAGACAGCTCCTCCAACTGGCAGTATTCCTGGATCTCCCTTTTCTCCCTTTTCTCCCATCTCTCCCATCTCTCCTATCCCTAGCTCAAACTGTGGACAAAAATCTGAGCCTATGAGATTGCAAAACGGAAAACAGCAGTGAAAGCAATATATCTGCTCCATGCATATCTCTCTAACTTTCATTTTGACTTGTGTCGACACTGACTGCAATGAAACCAGTCAATATGCCAAGTTGGAGAAGGATTTTGATGCCCAGAAACATTTTATTTCTTCCTGATGGTTACCGTCGGTGATCTGCTTTGGCTAGTGGGGTGAATGGAAGTGAAAGGCCTTTTATTGCCTCTAAAGTTTGCTCAAAATACTCGACTAGGTGTTTTCTTCTTCAAGATACAGCATTATAGTATTTGTATACTGGATGGAGAGTGGAAGCATTGAGTTCGCGCAGGGCTCAGGCATGCTTTCTCTCCCTCACGCAATGTGTTCTTAGCCACCCACACTCTTTCTGATGTGGCACTGTTTTCTGGGCAGTGCAAGACTTGTTCACTGCATTTCATACACATGTAATAATAGACCATGTGATGCCAAGAGAAAAAAGATGTGGAGCTCTGGACAGCTGTTTCGGGCTTGTTGGCCCTCATCAGCAAAGCATACCGCAACTTCTCTCTCTGGCATCACGAGTTTATAAACGCAAAGTTACATGTGAGAGTTTAATGCACGGCACTATCTCTTTTCACCTGCCACAATGTAAGTCACCATTGGTTTACTTCTTCTCAAAGTTTGTAAAAGCATGACAGAGAGCGAGAAAGAGTATGCTATTATTCCCCTTTAGAACAGCATCTTTTGTTTGTCAGGTTTAAGGGGAAAAAAGGCTCTTCTTCATTCAGTTTTCATTCAATCTCTCTCCCCTCTCTTTACTTTATTACCGTATAGCAAAAATGTAGGCTTACCTATGCATTGTGCAGTGCGTTATCCCATTGCACCATGTTGGTACAGAGTGCCCCATACTGTAAATACTCTGTTTTCCTTCTAAGCATATCACCAAAAGATGAAGGTAATTCCCAAACAGGTATATAAGTAGCAAATGTGTTGACATCATACATTAGCCCATAGTTTGCAGATGAAACATAACTAAGACTACAGTATGTTAACTAAAACACTGAATCAATTAGTTGATTTAACAGCAAAAACTAGGCAATAAGTATACATCTTGACATCTTGTTTATGACGTGGCCATCAGTAGGCAACCTCACACTGAACATCTCAATGTGAGATCTGTGCCAGTATTGCTTTATCAAACAACAGAGTTTATGATGGTTGTATACACATCAATCAAACATTCATGACTAAAGTCTCAGTATTAAACAATGTTTATGTCTCTTTTAAACTACATTGTCTTTGTTGAAGTATAGTGTTTGTTTCAACGAGTGCAAACAGCACACGTCAGTTCTTTCTCTGCATCATAAGGAGGGCAGGAGAATCCATTGCAGTATGCCTCATTAAGGTCCAAGTAAGACTTTGGATTACTATTAGCTTCCAGTCCAGGGACTGACTCAGGGTCTTTGTCAATACACTCATACATTGTACGACCAGCATGGTAATGATAGGCTGACATGAGGTAACCATAGTACTCTCTGGTCCAGCCTGCATGACACTGGGTCTTGGCAGGAACCATCAGTACACTGCCTCTGGTGGCTACATAGCACACTGCACAGGGGACATTGTGGCTGTTGAACTGAGACAGAGATGGCATTGTAGCGAAATAATACTCGACCGGAGCCACGAAATTCTTGTTAGTCACTCCACTGATGTACTGGAGGTAGTCAGGGTCATCTGGCATGCAGAGATAGTTGGCTGCCCCTCCTTTATGATCATCTCTTGTCCCCCCAGCTCTTCCAGAGTATACCAGCTGTGTTCCCTGGCCGGTCGGACAGGTTGTTCTTCCCCAGCGAGTGTAGACAGCTCCACCAACTGGCAGACCTTGAGCTCCCTGTTCCCCCTGACGACCTCTTAGCCCAGGGTCCCCCCTCATTCCCTTCTCCCCCCTCTCTCCCCTCTCACCTCTCTCCCCCACTGCCCCCCGGGGACCAGATATTCCAATTGGCCCCTGAATACCAGGGCCCCCCATCTCTCCCTGGGGTCCAGGGAGACCGATACCCCCGACCTCTCCCTTTTCTCCCTTTGCTCCATCTCTCCCATCTCTCCCATCCCTTCCCCTCAGTAGCTCAAACTGCGGACAAGAACCTCCTGAGCCTATGAGATTGCAAAACGGAAAACAACAGTGAAAATAATATATCTGCTCCATGCATATCTCTCTAACTTTCATTTTGATTTGTGCCAACACTGACTGCAATGAAACCAGTCAATATGCCAAGTTGCAGAAGGATTTTGTGGCCCAGAAACATATTTTTTCTTCCTGATAGTTACCGTCAGTGATCTGCTTTGGCTAGTGGGGTGAATGGAAGTGAGAGGCCTTTTATTGCCCCCAAAGTTTGCTCGCAATACTCAACTGGGTGTTTTCTTGTCCAAGATACAGCATTATAGTATTTGTATACTGGATGGAAAGCGGAAGCATTGAGTTTGCGCAGGGCTCAGGCATGCTTTCTCTCCCTCACGCAATGTGTTCTTAGCCACCCACACTCTTTCTGATGTGGCCCTGTTTACTGGGCAGTGCATTTCATACATGTGAGAGTTTAATGCACGGCACTATCTCATTTCACCTGCCACAATGTAAGTCACGATTGGTTTACTTCTTCTCAAAGTAAAAGCATGACAGAGAGCGAGAAAAAGTATGCTATTTTCCCCTTTAGAACAGCATCTTTATTTGTCAGGTTTAAGGGGAGAAAAGGCTCTTGTTCATTCAGTTTTCATTCAACCTCTCTTCCCTCTCTTTACTTTATTACCGTATAGCAAAGATATAGGCTTACCTATGCATGGTGCAGTGCGTTATCCCATCGCACCATGTTGGTACAGAGTGCCCCATACTGTTAACACTGTGTTTTCCTTCTAAGCATATCACCAAAAGATAAAGGTAATTCCCAAACAGGTATATAAGTAACAAATGTGTTGACACCATACATTAGCATAGTTTGCAGATGAAACACTACAGTATGTTAACTAAAGTCCTCAATCAGTCAGTGGGGATATATCTATGTGTGAAACAGGAAAAAAAACTAGACATAAATTGTTTATGGCCGTCAGTAGAGAACCTAACACTGAACATCTCAATTTTGTGA
Organism: Geodia barretti; assembly: GCA_030341885.1. Lineage (NCBI taxonomy): Eukaryota > Metazoa > Porifera > Demospongiae > Tetractinellida > Geodiidae > Geodia > Geodia barretti. The sequence continues at coordinate 31,171 of CASHTH010000169.1, forward strand.
GTTCTGTGCCATCAAACACCACCACCAAGTTTATGTAATGAGTTTATTTTCTACACATGTCGATCAAAGTATAAGGCATACATACATAACTATATACATTCTACATACAATGTTTGTTAAACTACATTGTCTTTGTTGAAGTATAGTGTTTGTTTCAACGAGTGCAAACAGCACACGTCAGTTCTTTCTCTGCATCATAAGGAGGGCAGGAGAATCCATTGCAGTATATCTCATTGAAATAAAACAAAGACTTTGGATCACTGCGAGTATTCAGTCCAGGAACTGACTCAGGGTCTATGTCAATACACTCATACATTGTACGACCATCAAGGCTATGATGGTTAGACATGAGGTAACCATAGTACTCTCTGGTCCAGCCTGAATGACACTGGGTCTTGGCAGGAATCATCAGTACAGTGCCTCTGGTGGCTACATAGCACACTGCACAGGCGACATTGTGGCTGTTGAACTGAGACAGAGATGGCATTCTAGCGAACCAGTACTCGACGGGGGCCACGAAATTCTGGTTGTTCACTCCACTGACGTACTGGAGATAGTCAGGATCATCTGGCATGCAGCGATGGTTGGCTGCCCCTCCTTTGTGATCATGTCTTGTTCCCCCAGCTCTTCCAGAATACACCAGCTGTGTTCCCTGGCCGGTTGGACAGGTGGTGTTTCCCCAGCGAGTGTAGACGGCTCCTCCAACTGGCAGACCTTGGGTTCCCTGTTCTCCCTGACGACCTCTTAGCCCAGGGTCTCCCCTCATTCCCTTCCCCCCCTCTCTCCCCTCTCACCTCTCTCCCCCACTTCCCCCCGGGGACCAGATATTCCAATTGGCCCCTGAATACCAGGGCCCCCCATCTCTCCCTGGCGTCCAGGGAGACCGATACTCCCTACCTCTCCCTTTTCTCCCTTTGCTCCATCTCTCCCATCTCTCCCATCCCTTCCCCTCAGTAGCTCAAACTGTGGACAAGAACCTGAGCCTATGAGATTGAAACACAGAAATGGGAGTATATCTAAGTCTCTATGAGTCTGTGCATACATCTTCTCACTGACCTTCATCATGGCCTGTACAGTCACTGACACATATGATTGCTGCCAGTATGCCAAGTGGCAGAAGGTTTTTCAGTGCCACAAACATTTCTCTTTTCCCAGTGATACTTCGGTGATTCTCTTTGGCTATAGCTCTTGCAAAAGAGAGCTCTACCACAGGTTTTTATACCCTCGACTTCTCCCCCAACATGCTCAGTTAGGAGTGTGCCATAAGATCTTGTATCTCTAGTACTGTGTTTACAGTTTTTGACTGCAGAGCGGAAGCCGAGAGTTTGGTTAATCTCACGCAATGCTTGTTGTCTCACCCTCACGCAATGTAGTCATAGTCACCCTATCTTGCCGGCGTGGCTCTGTGTACTGGCACACTGCAATGCCGCAATACTTTCTACCAATAACATGTTGATGATAAACAATCATAGCACAATGGGACATTTCGGTCCCAAAGTCCTTCTTCGGTAACTACACAACTGATAATGGCAGATGATAATGCTTTACTTATTCACATGGAGATCGTTTTCTGGTTCCACCATAACTAGTTAATGCAGCCAGCTAGCTTCTCTTTACACTCAGTTTGTGAATACATTTGCTCAGTTTGAACACCTTAATCCAGGAATGAAAAATGAGAGTCTCAGTGTGTGTGTTTCTTTTCTACACATATCGATCAAAGTGAAAGGCAACATCTGTAACCCTCATAACTAAGCTTTCTACATACAACCTTTGTGTCTCTTTAAACTACATTGTGTCTTTGTTGAAGTATAGTGTTTGTTTCAACGAGTGCAAACAGCACATGTCAGTTCTTTCTCTGCATCATAAGGAGGGCAGGAGAATCCATCGCAGTATATCTGGCAACATAGACAGCTCCTCCAACTGGCCATTATATGTGCTTTACTTTGATGGATGATGTGTATAAAAAATCCATGAAGTCATTGTGGTGGTGTCCATGGATTTGTCTTTTGTGCAAGTTATACCAATGCACAGAGAGTAATACAAGCCAAACAATGCAAATGGTTTTGTTCTTCAATGCACACCATCAGTACAGCCAGATTTAATTGCAACCACAGGTTTTTATACCCTCGACTTCTCCCCCAAGATGCTCAGCTAGCAGTGTGCCATAAGGTCTTGTATCTCTAGTACTGTGTTTACAGTTTTTGACTGCAGAGCGGAAGCCGAGAGTTTGGTTAATCTCACGCAATGCTTGTTGTCTCACCCTCACGCAATGTAGTCATAGTCACCCTATCTAGCCGGCGTGGCTGTGTTTACTGCCACACTGCAATGCCACAATACATTCTACCAATATCTCTTTGAGGATAAACATAGCAAAATAGGACAGTAGGGCATTTAGACCCAAACACTTTCTTCAGTAACTACACAACTAGCTAGCTACTTTACATTATTTACATGAAGATCATTTTCTTCTTTCTCTATAGCTGGTTAATATGCAACCAGCTAGCTTCTCATTAATGGTCTGAATACGTTCGCTCAGTTTGAACACTTTCGTCCAGAAATCATACGTATACAACTTGCTTTTGGTTCAGTTTATACTCTGCACGGAGAGAATTTTTTACAAGCCAAACATTGCGAGGAGTTTTGTTAAACTCCCCTCCAATGCACACAAAGTCGGCAAAGCCATGGAGAATTTTCGCCATCTTCATTTCTACTCCCTGGTGAACAGGTGGTGTTTCCTCAGCGAACATAAACAGCTCCTCCAACTGGCAGCATTCCTGGATCTCCCTTTTCTCCCTTTTCTCCCATCTCTCCCATCTCTCCCATCCCTAGCTCAAACTGTGGACAAAAATCTGAGCCTGTGAGATTGCAAAACGGAAAACAGCAGTGAAAGCAATATATCTGCTCCATGCATTTCTCTCTAACTTTCATTTTGACTTGTGCTGACACTGACTGCAATGAAACCAGTCAATATGGCAAGTTTCAGAAAGATTTTGAGGCCCAGAAACATTTTTTTCTTCCTGATAGTTACCGTCGGTGAGCTGCTTTAGCTAGTGGGGTGAATGGAAGTGAAAGGCCTTTTATTGCCTCCAAAGTTTGCTCAAAATGCTTGACTAGGTGTTTTCTTCTTCAAGATACAGCATTATAGTATTTGTATACTGGATGGAGAGTGGAAGCAGTGAGTTCACGCAGGGCGCAGGCATGTTTTCTCTCCCTCACGCAATGTGTTCTTATCCACCCACACTCTTTCTGATGTGGCCCTGTTTACTGGGCAGTGCAAGACTCATTCACTGCATTTCATACACATGTGACAGTTTAATGTACGGCACTATCTCATTAAACCTGCTCCAATGTAAGTCACCATTGGTTTACTTCTTCTCAAAGTAAAAGCATGACAGAGAGCGAGAAAATGTATGCTATTATTTCCCTTATAGAACAGCATCTTTTGTTTGTCAGGTTTAAGGGGAGAAAAGGCTCTTCTTCATTCAGTTTTTCATTCAACCTCTCTTCCCTCTCTTTACTTATTACCGTAGAGCAAAATATAGGCTTACCTATGCATGGCGCAGTGCGTTATCCCATCACACCATGTTGGTACAGAGTGCCCCATAGTGTAACACTCTGTTTTCCTTCTAAGCGTATCACCAAAGATGAAGGTAATTCCCAAACAGTACATAGGTAGCAAATGTGTTGACACCATACATTATTAGCCCATAGTTTGCAGATGAAACACTACAGTGTGTTAACTAAAGTCCTCAATCAGTCAGTTGGGATATATCTATGTTGTGAAACAGGAAAAGCACTGAAGTGCAAACCCTCGGCGCACTGTGACCGCGCACGCGTAAGTAAACGCATGCGCCGTACCACTAATTGATGGGCTGGGTTTAGTTTTAGAGCTGTTACTCGTGGTCTCTTGCCAGCTCGCGCAGTCCTGACGCGGGCTAACTACACTACTAGAGAGGCGATACGCGCCCCTGCGTTGCATCTTCTGGTGCCTCCGAGGTACGCAGAGCACGCGGATCGATCAAACCGTGGTAAGCCATCCCGTCCGTTGTGGATTTGCATATTGGCTTTTTCGCGCTGTAGCTACCTCTGCAACGGAGCATTTTCAGAGAAAACCCCACATATTTTCTGACCTTCGTCGCCCCGTTCAGTAGGTGGTATCCTTTGTGAGACGAACGAACACTCGAGAAGTGAGATGATGAGTAACAGACTACCGTACCCTCGCTGCGCATGCGCGCCGAGGGTTACCTAGACATTGAGTATAATCTCAAATTGTTTATGGCCATCAGTAGACAATCTCACACTATACATCTAAATTTTGTGAGTTCCATGCCAGTATTGCTTTATCAAACACCACCACCAACTTTATGCAATAAGTTTATTTTCTACACATATCGATCAAAGTATAAGGCATACATACATAAATATAATACATTCTACATACAACGTTTGTTAACTACATTGCCTTTGTTGAAGTATAGTGGTTTGTTTCAAACGAGTGCAAACAGCACACGTCAGTTCTTCTCTGCATCATAAGGAGTGGCAGGAGAATCCATTGCAGTATATCTCATCACGTCAAAGAAGGACCTTGGGTTACTCTCAGCATTCAGTCCAGGAACTGACTCAGGGTCTTTGTCAACACACTCATACATTGTACGACCACCATTGTTATGATAGTTAGACATGAGGTAACCATAGTACTCTCTGGTCCAGCCTGCATGACACTGGGTCTTGGCAGGAACCATCAGTACACTGCCCCTGGTGGCTACATAGCACACTGCACAGGGGACATTGTTGTAGTTGAACTGAGACAGAGATGGCATTGTAACGAAATAATACTCGACCGGAGCCACGAATTCTTGTTTAGTCACTCCACTGATGTACTGGAGATAGTCAGGATCATCTGGCATGCAGAGATGGTTGGCTGCCCCCTCCATTGTTGGTCATATCTTGTCCCCCAGCTCTTCCAGAGTAAACCATCTGTGTTCCCTGGCCGGTCGGACAGGTGGTGTTTCCCCAGCGAGTGTAGACAGCTCCTCCAACTGGCAGAACCTTGGGCTCCTGTTCTCCCTGACGACCTCTTAGCCCAGGGTCTCCCCTCATTCCCGTCTCCCCCATCTCTCCCCTCTCACCTCTCTCCCCCTCCCCCACTGCACCGGGACCAGATATCAATTGGCCCCTGAATACCAGGAGCCCCCATCTCTCCTGGGGTCCAAGGAGACCAATACCCCGACCTCTCCCTCTCCCTTTGCTCCATCTCTCCCATCTCTCCCGTCCCTTCCCCTCAGTAGCTCAAACTGCGGACAAGAACCTGAGCCTATGAATTGATAAACAGAATGGGAACATCTAGTCTCTATGAGTCTGTGCATACATCTTCTCACTACTAACCTTCATCATGGCCCTGTACAGTCATTGACACCATATGATTGCTGCCAGTATGCCACAGTGCAGAAGTTTGTTTTTTCGTGCCCAAACATTTTCTTCTCCCAGTGGATACTTCGTGGTGTACTCTTTGGCATAGTTCTTGCAGAGAATGAGAGCTCTACCACAGGTTTTAACCTCGACTTCTCAAGATGCTTCGTTAGAGTGTGCCATAAGATCTTGTTCTCTAGTACGGTGTGTTACGTGTGTGACTTCAGCGCGGAGCCGAGAGTTTGTTAACTCACGCACGATGCTTGTCTCACCCGCATGCATGTAGTCATAGTCACCCTATCTTGCCGGCGTGGCTCTGTTTACTGCCACACTGCAAGCCGCACTACTTTCTACCAATAACTTTGACGGATAAACATAGCAATATACAACAGTAGGACATTTATTCCTAAGCACTTTCTTCAGTAACTGCCCAACAGACTATGAAGATAATGAAGATGATAGTACTTTACTTATTCGCATCGAGACGTTTTCTAGCTCCACCATAGCTGTTATACAGCCAGCTAACTCTCTTTATACTCAGTTTGTGAATACGTTTGCTTAGTTTACATTCATCCAGAAATCACACACGAGTCGCTCTGTGGTGTAGCTGTATATGCACAGAGGGTGATTTTTCAAAGTAATACAAGCAACATTGCAAACAAAGAGTTTTGTTAAAACTCCCCCTCCAATGCACACGAAGTAGGCAAAGCCGTGGAAAATTTTGCCCATCTTCATTTCTACTCCCTGTTATGTTTCCCCAGCGAGTGTAGACAGCTCCTCCAACTGGCAGTATTCCTGATCTCCCTTTTCTCCCTTTCCTCCCTTCACCCATCTCTCCCATCCCTTCCCTCAGTTACTCAAAATGCGGAACAAGAACCTCCTGAGCCTATGAGATTGCAAAACGGAAAGCAGCAGTGAACACAATATATCTGCTCCGTGCATGTCTCTCTAACTTTCATTTTGACTTGTGCCGACCGACTGCAATGAAACCAGTTAATATGCCGAGTTCCAGTAGGATTTTTAGGCCCAGAAACATTTCATTTCTTCTGATAGTTACCGTCGGTGATCTGCTTTGGCTAGTGGGTGAATGGAGTGAGAGCCTTTTATTGCTCCCAAGTTTGCTCAAAATGCTTGACTAGGTGTTTTCTTCTTCAAGATACAGCATTATAGTATTGTATACTGGATGGAGAGCGGAAGCAGTGAGTTCACGTAGGGCGCAGGCATGTTTTTTCTCCCTCACGCAGTGTTTCTTAGCCCCCCACACTCTTTCTAATGTGGCCTGTTTACTGAGCAGTGCAAGACTTGTTTGCTGCATTTCATACATATGTGAGAGTTAAGTACGGCACGTCTCATTTAACCTGCCACAATGTAAGTCACAATTGGTTACATTTCTCAAAGTTTGTAAAAGCATGACAGACAGCGAGAAAAAGTATGCTATTTTCCCCTTTTAGAACAGCATCTTTATTTGTCAGGTTAAGGCGAAAGGCTCTCTTCATCAGTTTTCATTCAACCTCTCTTCCCTCTCTTTACTTTATTACCGTAGAGCAAAAATATAGCTACCTGTGCATGGCGCAGTGCGTTATCCATCGCACCATCTTGGTACAGGTGCCCCATACTGTTAACACTCTGTTTTCCTTCTAAGCATATCACAAAAAGATGAAGTAACTTCCAAAACAAGTACATAAGTAGCAAATGTGTTTACTACCATACATAGTTCTATAGTTTGCAGATGAAAAGCTACAGTGTGTTAACTAAAGTCCTCAATCAGTCAGTGGGATATATATGTGAAACAGAAAAAAACTAGACAATAACTATAATCTCAAATTGTTATGACATGCCATCAGTAGACAACTCACATCTGAACGTCTCAATTTTGTGAGTTTCTGTGCCAGTATGCTCTATCAAACACCACCACCAGTTTATGCAATGAATTTATTTCTACACATGTCGATCAAAGTGTAAGGCATACATACATAACTATATACTTCTACATACAATGTTGTAAACTACATTGTCTTTGTTGAAGTGTAGTGTTTGTTTCAACGAGTGCAAACAGCACACGTCAGTTCTTTCTCTGCATCATAAGGAGGGCAGGAGAATCCATTGCAGTATATCTCATTAAATTGAAAGAAAGACCTTGGGTTACTGTAAGTATTCAGTCCAGGAACTGACTCAGGGTCTTTGTCAATACACTCATGCATTGTACGACCAGCATGGCCATGATGGTCTGACATGAGGTAGCCATAGTACTCTCTGGTCCAGCCTGCATGACACTGGGTCTTGGCAGGAACCATCAGTACAGTGCCTCTGGTGGCTACATAGCACACTGCACAGGGGACATTGTGGCTGTTGAACTGAGACAAAGATGGCATAGTATTAAAAACATATTTGACCGGAGCCACGAAATTCCGGTTGGTCACTCCACTTATGTACTGGAGATAGTCAGGATCATCTGGCATGCAGAGATAGTTAGCTGCCCCTCCTTTGTGATCATACCTTGTCCCCCCAGCTCTTCCAGAATAAACCGGCTCTGCTCCCTGGCCGGTCGGACAGGTGGTGTTTCCCCAGCGAGTGTAGACAGCTCCTCCAACTGGCAGACCTTGGGCTCCCTGCTCCCCCTGACGGCCTCTTAGCCCAGGGTCTCCCCTCATTCCCTTCTCCCCCCTCTCTCCCCTCTCACCTCTTTCACCTCTCTCCCCCACTGCCCCCCGGGGACCAGATATTCCAATTGGCCCCTGAATACCAGGACCCCCCCATCTCTCCCTGGGGTCCAAGGAGTCCAATACCCCCGACCTCTCCCTTTTCTCCCTTTGCTCCCTCTCTCCCATCTCTCCCATCCCTTCCCCTCAGAAGCTCAAACTGCGGACAAGAACCTGAGCCTACGAGATAGAAAAACAGAAATGGGAACATCTAGTTTCTATGAGTCTGTGCATACATCTTCTCACTAACCTTCAACATGGCTTGTGCAGTCATTGACACATATGATTGCTACCAGTATGCCAAGTGGCAGAAGGTTTTTTCAGTGCCACAAACATTTTTCTTCTCCCAGTAATACTTCGGTGATTCTCTTTGGCTATAGTTCTTGCAGAAGAGAGCTCTACCATAGGTTTTTATACCCTCAACTTCTCCCCCTAGATGCTCAGCTAGGAGTGTGCCATAAGATCTTGTGTCCTGTGTTTACAGTTTTTGACTGCAGAGCGGAAGCCGAGAGTTTGGTTTAACTCACGCAATGCTTGTTGTCTCACCCTCACGCAATGTAGTCATAGTCACCCTATCTTGCCGGCGTGGCTCTGTGTACTGGCACACTGCAATGCCGCAATACTTTCTACCAATAACATGTTGATGATAAACAATCATAGCACAATGGGACATTTCGGTCCCAAAGTCCTTCTTCGGTAACTACACAACTGATAATGGCAGATGATAATGCTTTACTTATTCACATGGAGATCGTTTTCTGGTTCCACCATAACTAGTTAATGCAGCCAGCTAGCTTCTCTTTACACTCAGTTTGTGAATACATTTGCTCAGTTTGAACACCTTAATCCAGGAATGAAAAATGAGAGTCTCAGTGTGTGTGTTTCTTTTCTACACATATCGATCAAAGTGAAAGGCAACATCTGTAACCCTCATAACTAAGCTTTCTACATACAACCTTTGTGTCTCTTTAAACTACATTGTGTCTTTGTTGAAGTATAGTGTTTGTTTCAACGAGTGCAAACAGCACACGTCAGTTCTTTCTCTGCATCATAAGGAGGGCAGGAGAATCCATTGCAGTATATCTCATTGAAATAAAACAAAGACTTTGGATCACTGCGAGTATTCAGTCCAGGAACTGACTCAGGGTCTATGTCAATACATTGTACGACTATCACGGTCATGATAGGCTAACATGAGGTAACCATAGTACTCTCTGGTCCAGCCTGCATGACACTGGGTCTTGGCAGGAACCATCAGTACACTGCCTCTGGTGGCTACATAGCACACTGCACAGGGGACATTGTCGTGGTTGAACTGAGACAGAGATGGCATTGTAGAGAACCAGTACTCGACCGGAGCCACGAAATTCTGGCTGGTCACTCCACTGACGTACTGGAGATAGTCAGGATCATCTGGCATGCAAAGATGGTTGGCTGCCCCTCCTTTATGATCATGTCTTGTCCCCCCATCTCTTCCAGAATACACCAGCTGTGTTCCCTGGGCGGTTGGACAGGTGGTGTTTCCCTAGCGAACATAGACAGCTCCTCCAACTGGCAGACCTTGGGCTCCCTGTTCTCCCTGCCGACCTCTTAGCCCAGGGTCTCCCCTCAGTCCGTTCTCCCCCCTCTCTCCCCTCTCACCTCTCTCCCCCACTGCCCCCCGGGGACCAGATATTCCAATTGGCCCCTGAATACCAGGACCCCCCCATCTCTCCCTGGGGTCCAAGGAGTCCAATACCCCCGACCTCTCCCTTTTCTCCCTTTGCTCCCTCTCTCCCATCTCTCCCATCCCTACCCCTCAGTAGCTCAAACTGCGGACAAGAACCTGAGCCTATGAGATTGCAAAACGGAAAACAGCAGTGAAAATAATATATCTGCTCCGTGCATATCTCTCTTACTTTCATTTTGACTTGTGTCGACACTGACTGCAATGAAACCAGTCAATATGCCAAGTTCCAGAAGGATTTTGAGGCCCAGAAACATTTGTTTCTTCGTGATAGTTACCGTCGGTGATCTGCTTTGGCTAGTGGGGTGAATGGAAGTGAGAGGCCTTTTATTGACCACAAAGTTTGCTCAAAATGCTTGACTAGGTCTTTTCTTCTTCAAGATACAGCATTATAGTATTGTATACTGAATGGAGAGCGGAAGCTGTGAGTTCGCGCAGGGCGCAGGCATGTTTTTCTCCCTCACGCAATGTGTTCTTAGCCACCCACACTCTTTCTAATGTGGCCCTGTTTACTGGGCAGTGCAAGACTTGTTCACTGCATTTCATATTATGTGAGAGTTTAATGTACGGCACTATCTCATTTAACCTGCCACAATATAAGTCACGATTGGTTTACTTCAAGCATGACAGAGAGCAAGAAACAATATGCTATTATATCCCTTTTAGAACAATATCTTTTATTTGTCAAGTTTAAGAGGTGAAAAGGCTCTTCTTCATTCCGTTTTCATTCAACCTCTCTTCCCTCTCTTTACTTTATTACCATATTATAGCAACAATATAGGCTTACCTATATGCATGGCGCAGTGTGTTATCCCATCGCACCATGTACAGAGGTAATTCCCAAACTGGTATATATATAAGTAATAAATGTGTTGACACCATACATTAGCCCATAATTTGCAGATGAAACACTACAGTGTGTTAACAAAGTCCTAAATCACTCAATGGGGATATATCTATGTGTGAAACAGGAAAAAAACTAGACAATAAGTATAATCTCAAGACATGGCCATCAGTAGACAATATCACACTGTACATCTCAATTTTGTGAGTTTTGTGCCAGTGTTGCTTTATCAAACACCACCACCAAGTTTATTTATTGAGTGGTGTATTTTCTACACATTATCCATCAAAATATATAAGGCATACATTATATAACCTCATAACTACAGTCTTACTATTCTGCATACGTTTGTTTCTCTCTTAAACTACATTGTCTTTGTTGAAGTATAGTGTTTGTTTCAACGAGTGCAAACAGCACACATCAGTTCTTTCTCTGCATCATAAGAAGGGCAGGAGAATCCATTGCAGTATATCTCATTAAAGTGAAGGAAAGACACTGGATCACTGCGAGTATTCAGTCCAGGAACTGACTCAGGGTCTATGTCAATACATTGTACGACTATCACGGTCATGATAGGCTAACATGAGGTAACCATAGTACTCTCTGGTCCAGCCTGCATGACACTGGGTCTTGGCAGGAACCATCAGTACACTGCCTCTGGTGGCTACATAGCACACTGCACAGGGGACATTGTCGTGGTTGAACTGAGACAGAGATGGCATTGTAGAGAACCAGTACTCGACCGGAGCCACGAAATTCTGGCTGGTCACTCCACTGACGTACTGGAGATAGTCAGGATCATCTGGCATGCAAAGATGGTTGGCTGCCCCTCCTTTATGATCATGTCTTGTCCCCCCATCTCTTCCAGAATACACCAGCTGTGTTCCCTGGGCGGTTGGACAGGTGGTGTTTCCCTAGCGAACATAGACAGCTCCTCCAACTGGCAGACCTTGGGCTCCCTGTTCTCCCTGCCGACCTCTTAGCCCAGGGTCTCCCCTCAGTCCGTTCTCCCCCCTCTCTCCCCTCTCACCTCTCTCCCCCACTGCCCCCCGGGGACCAGATATTCCGACTGGCCCCTGAATACCAGGGCCCCCCATCTCTCCCTGGTGTCCAGGGAGACCGATACTCCCGACCTCTCCTTTTTCTCCCTTTGCTCCTTCTCTCCCATATCTCCCATCCCTTCCCCTCAGTAGCTCAAACTGTGGACAAGAACCTGAGCCTGTGAGATTGAAAAACAGAAATGGGAATATCTAGTCTCCATGAGTCTGTGCATACATCTTCTCACTAACCTTCATCGTGGCTTGTGCAGTCACTGACACATACGATTGCTACCAGTATGCCAAGTGGCAGAACGTTTTTCAGTGCCACAAACATTCTTTTTCTCCCAGCAATACTTTGGTGATTCTCTTTGGCTATAGTTCCTGCAGAAGAGAGCTCTACCACGGGTTTTTATACCCTCGACTTCTCCCACAAGATGCTTAGTTATGAGTGTGCCATAAGATCTTGTATCTCTAGTACTGTGTTTACAGTTTTTGACTGCAGAGCGGAAGCCGAGAGTTTGGTTTAACTCACGCAATGCTTGTTGTCTCACCCTCACGCAATGTAGTCATAGTCACCCTATCTTGCCGTCGTGGCTCTGTTTACTGCCACACTGCAATGCCACAATACTTTATACCAATAACTCTTTGAGGATAAACATAGAACTGTAGGACATTTAGACCAAAACACTTTCTTCAGTAACTACACAACTAGCTAGCTACTTTACATTATTCACATGAGGATTATTTTTTCCTTTCTCTATAGCTAGTTAATATGCAACCATCTAGCTTCTCTTTACGCTCATTAATGGTCTGAATATGTTCGCTCTGTTCAAACACTTTCGTCCAGTAATCATACATATACAACTTGTTTATGCACGGAGAGAATTTTCTACAAGCCAAACATTGCAAGGAGTTTGTTAAACTCCCTTCCAATGTACACGAAGTAGGCAAAGCCATGGAGAATTTTCGCCATCTTCATTTCTTCTCCCTGGTGGACAGGTGGTGTTTCCCCAGCGAACGTAAACAGCTCCTCCAACTGGCAGAATTCCTGGATCTCCTTTTTCTCCCTTTACTCCATCTCTCCCATCTCTCCCATCCCTTCCCCTCAGCAGCTCAAACTGTGGACAAAAACCTGAGCCTATGAGATTGCAAAATGAAAAACAGCAGTGAAAATAATATATTTGCTCCGTGCATATCTCTCTAACTCTCATTTTGACTTGTGCTGACATTGACTGCAATGAAACCAGTCAATATGCCAAGTTCCAGAAGGATTTTGAGGCCCAGAAACATTTCATTTGTGGTCCTGTTTACTGGGCAGTGAAAGACTCATTCACTGCATTTCATACATTTCGTACATAGTTTAATGCACGGCACTATATCATTTAACCTGCCACATTGTAAGTCACGATTGGTTTACTTCTTCTCAAAGTAAAAGCATGACAGAGAGCGAGAAAAATATGCTACTATTCCCCTTTAGAAGAGCATCGTTTATTTGTCACGTTTAAAGGGAGAAAAGGCTCTTCTTCATTCAGTTTTCATTCAACCTCTCTTCCCTCTCTTTACTTTATTACCGTATAGCAAAAATGTAGGCTTACCTATGCATGGCGCAGTGCGTTACCCCATCGCACCATGTTGGTACAGAGTGCCCCATACTGTTAACACTCTGTTTTCCTTCTAAGCATATCACCAAAAGATGAAGGTAATTCCCAAACAGGTTTATAAGCAGCAAATGTAATGACACCATACATTAGCCCATAGTTTGCAGATGAAAAACTACAGTATGTTAACTAAAGTCCTCAATCACTCAGTATATATCTATGTGTGAAACAGAAAAAAAAACTAGACAATAAGTGTAATCTCAAATTGTTTATGACATGGCCATCAGTAGACAATATCACACTGTACATCTCAATTTGTGGAGTTATGTGCCAGTATTGCTTTATCAAACACCACCACCAAGTTTATGCAATGACTTTATTAAGTGGTTTATTTTCTACACATTATCGACCAAAATATAAGGCATACATTATATATAACCTCATAACTACAGTCTTAGTATTATACATACGTTTGTGTATCTTTTAAACTACATTGTCTTTGTTGAAGTATATTGTTTGTTTCAACGAGTGCAAACAGCACACGTCAGTTCTTTCTCTGCATCATAAGGAGGGCAGGAGAATCCATTGCAGTATATCTCATTAGTGTGAAGGAAAGACACTGGATCACTGCGAGTATTCAGTCCAGGCACTGACTCATGATCTATGTCAATACACTCATACATTGTACGACCATCATTGTTATGATAGTTAGACATGAGGTAACCATAGTACTCTCTGGTCCAGCCTGCATGACAGTGGGTCTTGGCAGGAACCATCAGTACAGTGCCTCTGGTGGCTACATAGCACACTGCACAGGGGACATTGTGGTGGTTGAATTGAGATAGAGATGGCATTGTAGTGAAATAATACTCGACTGGAGCCACGAAATTCCGACTGGTCACTCCACTGATGTACTGGAGATAGTCAGGATCATCTGGCATGCAGAGATAGTTGGTTGCCCCTCCTTTATGATCAAATCTTGTCCCCCCAGCTCTTCCAGAATACACCAGCTGTGTTCCCTGGCCGGTTGGACAGGTGGTGTTTCCCCACCGAGTGTAGACAGCTCCTCCAACTGGCAGACCTTGGGCTCCCTGTTCCCCCTGACGACCTCTTAGCCCAGGGTCTCCCCTAATTCCCTTCTCCCCCCTGTCTCCCCTCTCACCTCTCTCCCCCACTGCTCCCCGGGGACCAGATATTCCGACTGGCCCCTGAATACCAGGTGTCCCCATCTCTCCCTTGGGTCCATGGAGACCGATACCCCCGACCTCTCCCTTTTCTCCCTTTGCTCCATCTCTCCCATCTCTCCCATCCCTTCCCCTCAGTAGCTCAAACTGCGGACAAGAACCTGAGCATATGAGATTGAAAAACGGAAATGTAGTCTCTATGAGTCTGTGCATACATCTTCTCACTAACCTTCATCATGGCCTGTACAGTAACTGACAGCGATGATTCCTGCTACCAGTATGCCAAGTGGCGCAAGGTTTTTCAGTGTCCACAACATTTTTCTTCTCTCCGGGATACTCAGTGATCTCTTTGCTATTTCTGCGAGAGAGAGCTCTACCACAGGTTTTTATAATATACCCGCGACTTCTCTCTCCCCAGAATGCTCAGTAGGAGTGTGCCATAAGGTCTTGTATCTATAGTACTGTGTTACAGTTATTTTGACTGCAGAGCGGAGCCGGAGTTTGGTTACTCTCACCGCAATGCGTGTTGTCTCACCCATCACGCAATGTAGTCATAGTCCACCTATCTTGCCGGCGTGCTCTGCTACTGCCACTGCAATGCTACATCATTTATACCATCACTCTTGAGGATAAACATAGAACTGTAGGATAGTTAAGACCAACCACAAACTGTTTCTCAGTAACGACACACCTAGCTGCGCTCCTTACATTATTCACATGAGAGTATTTTCTCCTTTCTCTATACGCTGGTTAATATGCAACTACGCTAGCGTCTCGCTTAATGGTCTGAATACGTTCGCCTCAGTTGAACACTCGTCCAGAAATCATACATATACACACTTGTTTTTGGGCAAGTTATACTCTGCACGGAGAGAATTTGCTACAAACCAGACATGCAAGGAGTTTGTTAACCCCCTCCAATGCACCAAGTAGGCAAAGCGATGGAGAATTTTCGCCATCTTCATTTCTTCTCCCTGGTGGACAGGTGGTGTTTCCCCAGCGAACGTAACACAGCTCCTCCAACTGGCGGTATCCAGAGTCTCCCTTTTCTCCCTTTGCTCCCTCTCTCCCATCTCTCCCATACTTCCCCTCAGTAGTTAAAACTGCGGACAAAACCTGAGCCTGATGAGCATACAAACGGAAAAGGATTTTGAGGCCCAGAAACATTTTTTTTCTCCTGATAGTTACCGTCAGTGATCTGCTTTGGCTAGTGGGGCGAATGAAGTGAGAGGCCTTTAATGGCCCTAAAACTTTGCTCAAATGCTTGACTAGTGTTTTCTTATCCAAGATCAGCATTATAGTATTGTATACTGATGGAGAGCGAGCAGTGAGTTCACGCAGGGCACAGGCATGTTTTTCTCTCCCTCACGCAATGTGTTCTTAGCACCAACCCACTCTTTCTGATGTGGCCCTGTTTACTGGGCAGTGCAACAGACTGATTCACTGCATTTCATACAGAGTATGAGAGTTTAATGTACGCACTATAATCATTTCACCTGCCACATGTAAAGTCACGATTCTTCTCAAAGTAAAAGCATTGACAGAGAGTAAGAAAAATGCTACTATTCCCCTTTAGAAGAGCATCTTTATTTGTCAGGCTTAATGGAGAAAGGCTCTTTCTTCGTTCAGTTTCATTCAACCTCTCTTCCCTCTCATTACTTATTGCAGTATAGCAAAATATAGGCTTATACCTACGCATGGCGCATGCGTTGTCCCATCGCACCATGTTGGTACAGAGTGCCCCATACTGTTAACACTCGTTTTCTTTTCTTCTAAGCATAATCATCAAACATAAGGTAATTCCCAACAGGTATATAGTAACAAATGTGTGACAACCATACATTAGCATAGTTTGCAGATGAAAACTACAGTATGTTAACTAAAGTCCTCAATCATCAGTGGGGATATATTTATGTGTGAAAAAGAAAAAAAACTAGACATAATATAATCTCAATGTCTTTATGACGTGGCCATCAGGAGGCAACCTCAACTATACATCTCAATTTTGTGAGATCTGTGCCAGTATTGCTTAATCAAACAACAGAGTTTATATGTTTGTATACAGCGATCAAAGTAAAAGCATACAGTATATCAATCAAACATTCATGACTAAAGTCTCAGTATTACACAATGTTTGTGTCTCTTTAAACTACATTGTCTTTGTTGGAGTAGTGTTTGGTTCAACGAGTGCAAACAGCACACGTCCGTTCTTTCTTCTCTGCATCATAAAGGAGGGCAGGAGAAATCCATGCAGTATATCTCATTGAAGTAAAACAAGACCTTGGATTACTGTATGTGTTCAGTCCAGGAACTGACTCAGGTTCTTTGTCAATACACTCATACATTGTACGACCATGAAGGTCATGGCGTTGACATGAGGTACCATAGTACTCTCTGGTCAGCCTGCATGACACTGGGTCTTGGCGGAACCATCAGTACAGTGTCCTCTGGTGGCTACATAGCGCACTGCCACCGGGACATTGTGGTAGTTTTAAACTGAGACAGAGATGGCATAGATGAAATGCATACTCGACCGGAGCCACGAAATTCTGGCTGGTCACTCCACTGATGTACTGGAGAAAGTCTGATTATCTGGCATGCACAGATAGTTGGCTGCCCCTCCTTTATGATCATACCTTGTCCCCCCCAGCTCAACAGCTCAAACAAAGACCTTGGGTCACTGCCAGCATTCAGTCCCAGGAACTGACTCAGGTCTATGTCAATACACTCATACATTGTACGACCATCAAAGCTATAATGGTTAGACATGAGGTAACCATAGTACTCTCTGGTCCAGCCTGCATGACACTGGGTCTTGGCAGGAACCATCAGTACACTGCCTCTGGTGGCTACATAGCACACTGCACAGGGGACATTGTGGTGGTTGGACTGAGACAGAGATGGCATTGTAGCAAACCAGTACTCGACCGGAGCCACGAAATTCTTGTTAGTCACTCCTCCTGATGTACTGGAGATAGCCAGGATCATCTGGCATGCAGAGATAGTTGCTGCCCCTCCCTTGTGATCATATCTTGTCCCCCAGCTCTTCCAGAATAAACCAGCTGTGTTCCCTGACCGTCGGACAGGTGGTGTTTCCCCAGCGAGTGTAGACAGCTCCTCCAACTGGCAGACCTTGGGCTCCCTGTTTCCCCCTGACGACCTCTTAGCCCAGGGTCTCCCCTCATCCCTTCTCCCCCCTCCTCTCCCCTCTCACCTCCCTCCTCTCACTCTCTCCCCACGCCCCCCGGGACCAGATATCCAATTGGCCCCTGAATACCAGGAGCCCCCATCTCTCCCTGGGGTCCAGGGAGACCAATACCCCACGACCTCTCCTTTTTCTCCCTTTGCTCCATCTCTCCCATCTCTCCCGTCCCTTCCCCTCAGTAGCTCAAACTGCGGACAAGAACCTGAGCCTATGAGATTGAAAAACAGAAATGGGAATATCGAAGTCTCTATGAGTCAGTGCATACATCTTCTCACTAACCTTCATCATGGCCTGTGCAGTCACTGACACATGTGATAGCTACCAGTATGCCAAGTGGCACAAGGTTTTTCAGTGCCACAAAAATTTTCTTCTCCCAGTGATACTTCCGTGATTCTGTTTTGCTATAGTTCTTCTCTAGTATAAGAGAGCTTTACCACAGGTTTTTATACCCCTCCACTTCTCCCCCAAGATGCTCAGTTAGGAGTGTGCCATAAGATCTTGTATCTCTAGTACTGTGTTTACAGTTTGTGACTGCAGAGCGGAAGCCGAGAGTTTGGTTAATCTCACGCATGCTTGTTGTCTCACCCTCACGCAATGTAGTCATAGTCACCCTATCTTGCCGGCGTGGCTCTGTTTACTGGCACACTGCAATGTCGCAATACTTTCCTGCCAATAACTCTTTGAGATAACATGGCAAAATAGAACAGTAGGACATTTATTCCTAAACACTTTCTTCAGTAAATACTATGAAGATAATGGCAGATGATAGTACTTTACTTATTCGCGGAGATCGTTTTCTAGCTCCACCATAGCTAGTTTATACAGCCAGCTAACTTTTATACTCAGTTTGTGAATACGTTCGCTTAGTTTACCTTCATCCAGAAATCACACACTTGTAATATGCACAGAGGGTGATTTTTCTAAGTAATACAAGCCAAACATTGCAAACAAAGAGTTTTTTGTTAAACTCCCCTCCAATGCACACAAAGTAGGCAAAGCCATGGAGAATTTTCGTCATCTTCATTTTTACTCCCTGGTTATGTTTCCCCAGCGAGTGTAGACAGCTCCTCCAACTGGCAGTATTCCTGGATCTCCCTTTTCTCCCTTTTCTCCCATCTCTCCCATCTCTCCTATCCCTAGCTCAAACTGTGGACAAAAATCTGAGCCTATGAGATTGCAAAACGGAAAACAGCAGTGAAAGCAATATATCTGCTCCATGCATATCTCTCTAACTTTCATTTTGACTTGTGTCGACACTGACTGCAATGAAACCAGTCAATATGCCAAGTTGGAGAAGGATTTTGATGCCCAGAAACATTTTTTTCTTCCTGATAGTGATCTGCTTTGGCTAGTGGGGTGAATGGAAGTGAGAGGCCTTTTATTGCCCCCAAAGTTTGCTCAAACTGCTTGACTAGGTCTTTTCTTCTTCAAGATACAGCATTACAGTATTGTATACTGGATGGGGAGTGGAAGCAGTGAGTTCGCACAGGGCGCAGGCATGTTTTCTCTCCCTCACGCAAGGTGTTCTTATCCACCCCCACTCTTTCTGATGTGGCCCTGTTTACTGTGCAGTGCAAGACTCATTCACTGCATTTCATACATATGTGAGAGTTTAATGTACGGTACTGTCTCATTAAACCTGCCACAATGTAAGTTGATTGGTTTACTTCTTCTCAGAGTAAAAGCATGACAGAGAGCGAGTATGCTACTATTCCCCTTTAGAAGAGCATCTTTTATTTGAGAAAAGGCTCTTCTTCATTCAGTTTTCATTCAACCTCTTATCCCTCTCTTTACTTTATAGCAAAAAAATATAGGCTTACCTATGCATGGTGCAGAGCGTTATCCCATTGCACCATGTTGGTACGGAGTGCCCACATACTGTAAACACTCTGTTTTCCTTCTAAGCATATCACCAAAAGATGAAGGTAATTCCCAAACAGGTATATAAGTGACAAATGTGTTGACACCATACATTAGCAGTTTACAGATGAAACACTACAGTATGTTGCAGATGAAACACTACAGTATGTTAACTAAAGTCCTCAATCAGTCAGTGGGGATATATCTATGTGTGAAACAGAAAAAAAACTAGACAATAAGTATAATCTCAAATTGTTTATGACGTGGGCATCAGTAGACAATCTCACACTATACATCTCAAATTTGTGAGTTCTGTGCCATCAAACACCACCATCAAGTTTATGCAATGAGTTTATTTTCTACACATATAGATCAAAGTGTAAGGCATACATACATAACTATATACATTCTACATACAATGTTTGTTAACTTTGTTGAAGCATAGTGTTTGTTTCAACGAGTGCAAACAGCACACGTCAGTTCTTTCTCTGCATCATAAGGAGGGTAGGAGAATCCACTGCAGTATGCCTCATTCAACTCAAAGATACACTGTGGATTACTGTCAGCATTCAGTCCAGGAACTGACTCAGGGTCTTTGTCAATACACTCATACATTGTACGACCATCAAGGTTATGACGGTTAGACATGATGTAACCATAGTACTCTCTGGTCCAGCCTGCATGACACTGGGTCTTGGCAGGAACCATCAGCACACTGCCTCTGGTGGCTACATAGCGCATTGCACAGGGGACATTGTGGTAGTTTAACTGAGACAGAGATGGCATTGTAGCGAAAGAATACTCAACCGGAGCCACGGAATTCCGACTGGTCACTCCTAGGATGTACTGGAGATAGTCAGGATCATCCGGCATGCATAGATAGTTGGCTGCCCCTCCTTTGTGGTCAAGTCTTGTCCCCCCAGCTCTTCCAGAGTAAACCAGCTGTGTTCCCTGGCCGGTTGGACAGGTGGTGTTTCCCCAGCGAGTGTAGACAGCTCCTCCAACTGGCAGACCTTGGGCACCCTGTTCTCCCTGACGACCTCTTAGCCCAGGGTCCCCCCTCATTCCCTTCTCCCCCTTCTCCCCCTCTCACCTCTCTCCCCTCTCACCTCTCCCCCCCACTGCCCCCCAGGGACCAGATATTCCTATTGGCCCCTGAATACCAGGGCCCCCAATCTCTCCCTGGGGTCCAGGAAGACCAATACCCCCGACCTCTCCCTTTTCTCCCTTTGCTCCATCTCTCCCATCTCTCCCGTCCCTTCCCTTCAGTAGCTCAAACTGCGGACAAGAACCTGAGCCTATGAGATTGAAAAACAGAAATGGGAACGTCTAGTATTAGTATGTGCATACATCTTCTCACTAACCTTCATCATGGCCTGTACAGTCACTGACACATATGATTGCTACCAGTATACCAAGTGGCAAAAGGTTTTTCAGTGCCGCAAACATTCTTTTTCTCTCAGTGATACTTCAGTGATTCTCTATAGTTCTTGCAGAAGAGAGCTGAACCACAGGTTTTTATACCACTCGACTTCTCCCCCAAGATGCTCAGCTAGGAGTGTGCCATAAGATCTTGTATCTCTAGTACTGTGTTTACAGTTTTTGACTGCAGAGCGGAAGCCGAGAGTTTGGTTAATCTCACGCAATGCTTGTTGTCTCACCCTCACGCAATGTAGTCATAGTCACCCTATCTTGCCAGCGTTGCTCTGTTTACTGGCACCCTGCAATGCCGCAATAACATGTTGATGAATCATAGCACAATGGGACATTTCGGCCCCAAAGTCCTTCAGTTACTACACAACTGATAATGGCAGATGATAGTACTTTACTTATTCACATGGAGATAATTTTCTCCTTCCACCGCAGGTCAATGTACTAGTTAATATGCATCCGGTTAGCTTCTCTTTACACTCAGTTTTGTGAATACATTCGCTCAGTTTGAATACCTTCATCCAGGAATCAGATATGAGTTGCTCTTTAGTGCAAGCTATACTATGCCCAGAGAGTAACACAAGCCAGGCATTGCAAAGGGTTTTGTTAAACTTCACACCATGTGGGCGAAGCCATGGAGAATTTTCGCCATCTTCATTTCTACTCTCAGGAATGGTCCCTAACTAGGAGAAGACCAAAGTGTTCAGAGGTTGAGTGTCAATATTGACTCTGGACTTCAAAGACTGAAGCCCCAGGGCCGGGTTACCATGACAGCCACACTGCGTCCGCTATCTGTTTTACCAACTAGTGGCATGCTACTGTAACTCCATCCAACACTTTAGTGTGGGTTGAAAAATTGACTGTGGACGACGTAATGAAAGAGTTTCCTGCACGTGTGTGTGTATTTGCACTAATTATGCCAGCCCTGGCTTCTTGCCTCGGAAAGTGAACTCTCTCACAGATGTTTGCAAGCTACGAGTGACGAGTTTGGAGGTTTTTTGATGTTTTAGGGATTTTGAAGCACTTAGACCACCGGTGCAGTTTTATATTTCCCGTATTGCATTACCTCATTGTGCATGTCAGCATCATGTTGCATAATGAGGACCGCAATGATGGGATATTATGGAGATAGACACATTATCATGGGAGGGTGGTAGGTGATGACAGTAGGTGGTGGTATCAAGAATATGTGACTGAAATGGACTGAGTTGGTTGCCATGGAGTGGCAATAAAGTAAACTATGTTACAGAGATGTAAGTGAGTGAGCATGTGAGCTAACATTATCACTGCTGTGTGACACGTGAGAACAGCTAATGGCGGTACACAGAGAATTCAACTGAATCGTTACATGGAGTATGTGAGGTGAAAATCTTGGGCTGAAACACTAAACTCTTTGTCATTCGTGG
This sequence comes from Geodia barretti, assembly GCA_030341885.1. NCBI lineage: Eukaryota > Metazoa > Porifera > Demospongiae > Tetractinellida > Geodiidae > Geodia > Geodia barretti. Next base: position 53,573 of record CASHTH010000169.1, read on the forward strand.
AGAGCCCAATCTCTGAAAATTATGGCGATTGCATTGACGCCCGGCATCGGTCAGGCAAATTAAACCCAGGACCATGCATATTTAACTCTTACTACTGGCAAACAGGACGGCTCTATAGCAGGGTTCTTATCTATAATACAATACAGCACAACTACAATCCATATTGTGCACGATACATAGTATAGAAGTATAGAAAGCTGTTACATAATAAGATATCGTTTTTCTCATGCGAATGTGACTGATTATGGAGCTGCGCATAACTTGTTACATAATGGAGTTCCATATTATGGATTTGAGGGCAATTATTGTGGATACACAGAATCTCCTGAATGAAATGTTGAATATGTGTATCAGAAAATATAGGCATGTACCCACATTTCAAATGCTTCATTTTTCTTTTTCATGGCTGTGTGATACCTAAACCCATTAGGTGAAGCTATAATGGGACGGAATAATAATGGAGTGCTATGGGAGGTTACAATAGTATGGCCAGAAACACTGCGTTCGTATTTCTCATTCATGGTGTGGCCACTTTGCTACCCACTGAAATATGGAATATGTTATGACAATGTCATTGGGAAACTATGGACCTTGCACACTCACCGTTACATAAATCATGGCCTTACATAACATGAGGTACGTAGCTTGACTGAAAATGGTACGTGTTTGTAGTCAGCAACACTGTGTTGTTTGTGTTGTTTGCTGGACATAGAGTTGAGTTATGTAAGCGCTGGCACGGATAGCTCACTTCACTGGTTCATGTGTCAGATCTCGCTCTTGATCTCACATCTGGTTGACTGGAAGAATGATGAAGATTGTGCAAGCCAGAAAGAGAGGTAGAAAGCAAGTGTACTTTGAGCAAAGCTAATGCAAAGATCGCTCTGGCTGTCTTCATTTCTGCATCCAATAATAATTATTGGCTTAAAACTTGTACTAATCATAGATAAAATGGCAAATATTTTCCTCTTGTACACCTTTACCTACTGCTAATCTTATTCAAATGAGCTGATTATCAGCTTTGATGTATAAAGTGTAATGCTACTAATACTTATTGATATCAGCTGTAATGGTATAAACAGTGCTGGATCACATGTATACAATCAACTCACATTAGACTGATGTCAGCTGTAAACACTTGTCCATACAGACAGGGTGATATCAGCTGTAGAACGTATGGTAATATAATACACCATGTGTGCCAACATTACATCATATCTATATGTGTATCCTTTCAACATCCCCCTACAATTTCATTAGCAAATCACGTCACCTCTTCCTCTATATACCGTTGGACATGAAAGCAACTGTCATATCATCTCCTGCCCAGTTTAGTTGCTGTTGCTCTACACACTCATCAACTAATGTCAACATTCTCACACAGAACCTCCCATGCAATGTGGTTACTATAGAGCCATTAAAGCCCTCCTTGCCATGCTTATCCAATAGTGGAATATATGGGAGACAAGTAGCTACTGCATTAGTAGGCGGACCTTTAATCTGTGGAGATTCTGCTTGAGAACGTAAACTCACAAGTGCACCGATAAAAGGAGCGATGGATTTTTAATTCCATTATTTTTCCTGTGCATGCTCCTTATGTGGATACCGGCATTTTCGTGGGTGGACGAGTGTCAATATATTGACAAGGACACTGTATTCTATTGTTTATATGGAGCGAGGGTGTGGTGCATGCGTATGTAGCTGTGTTTGTACACACAGAGCCACCGGTAGTTATAGCATTGGCCTCAAGAATTATTGTTGACTGGCGTCCGAGATTGGCTTCCTGGTTCAAAGTTTTTGTTGGCCAACACCAACACATACACTCCCCACAGTGCTAAACCTGCCAGCCACTACACACCAAAGGAATGTTCGTTAGCACGGCGATGAAATGCCCTAACGAGCTAAATTGGGTATAATGTGTTGCATGGTTGTCGTGAATGTGTTGGTGTTTGCTGTCTTTTGATGTCTGGGAGCACTGGACAGAGTGTGCTGCCACTTCCAGTGGTCATGATCCGATATTCAACATGGTTCTTTGTGAGTCACTCCACACCGCTGTAAAGATTTACTCCATATGCTCTCGTAAAGTTGGCATGTCCCTTGTTTCTCACTAATTACAGTAATAAGTATGAGCATGGTACAATTATACGTACCATCAAAGAGGTATCTAAATGACGTGTTTGTTGTTGTTGTGGTGCATTAGAGCCAATGAGTTGGTTAGTGGTGAGTCATAAGGATATGACCTACCACTCCTTTGGATGTAGAAACAATGATGATTTAATTTCTGATGCTTTCCCAAGTGTTTGAACACTCCCATCATAAGCTCTTTTCACTGCGATGTGTAATAATTAGTCTCCTTCTCAACTGTGATGTACGTATCCATTTCGCCTCTGGTCATCAATCATAGCTGCTCAGTTGTAGATCAAGGAAGTCACATCTACGTACACTTGCATTGTAAAATGCACTAGTTACATATCCAAGTGTGCCACACCTGTGTACTATGTATACACCTAGCGTACCAACGCCCTCCTTTCATGAGTTTGGACCCGGCTGCTTGCAACGTCTTGCCATACAGTCAACTGAACTATTGACCAGTTTTGTCTACTTCCCTCTTCCCTCCTCTCACGCCCCGTTCTGATACCGCAGACAGAAGACGCGCCACTAGTACCAACTCATTACCTGAGCTGCCACAGGCTGGACCGGCCACAAAAGCCTTCAAAGGGGCCCGTTACTGTGGCAATAAGTGTTTCAAATATTTGGCAATTATGTGGCTTTTGTCCACAAATACACCACACGCGAGGAGGGAAGCCAGCAGCCAGGCACGTCTTCTTTCACCTCACTCTCCCCCTCTTCCATTTGCCAACAACTCTTAATGACCAGCAATAAAAGTGTTCCCTAGAAATGCTGCACTCGGCCCATCCATTTGTACTACTAGAGGATCATGTTTCATGAGCTCTGCTGTGCTGTGCGTAGTGTGTGGTGCTTGCAGTGTATGGTACATATAGTACATACGTAGCTGACAAAGTGCACCTGTCCTCAATAGAATGCTGGAGATAATGGGCAGACTTGATCGAGGCTAATTATTACAGGAACAAGCTCCTGATTGTCAAAGTCTGTCTTCATATCTTCCCATCCGTTCTTGGCTCCTTCTGAACAGTCTCTCATAACTTGTCTACCTTTCTCATTCATGATCGTTCATCAATGCTTCTACAGTCATGTGTTAATGACCTTTTTCCAATCATATTCTGCTTCATTTTGACTTTCATCTTTGTACAGTATTGCATGCACACTTCATACATTTGAGACATTAAATTCTGTGCGTGATACAAAACCTGACAATCCGCTATAATTGTACACAAGATGGCATACCTTCTTGTGTAGCTACCCAATGCAGAGTATAGCGCACGAGTGTAGTAGTTGCTTTCGTATATACCAGCAAATGCTTAGCACGAAACGTATGTGCTTAACAAAAACTCACTATCACCCAGTATGTAAGCCTTGTGCTAAGATTATGTACTTCCGTGAAATTCTTCTTTCCCAACGAGTCACGAAAGTTTCATTCCTCAAATGTTACTCCCTCGACACTTTCCCGCCATAGACCATCTCTATGATTATATCTATGTGTGTAGATCGGTTGCTGCATCGATATGCTAATGGTCAATGTGTACACATGGAGAGAGTGTTGCTATAGGACTAGTGTGTACTAGAGTACCGTGCACTGCAGGTTGTCTGTGTTGGCTGGCCACTCTCACTACCATTCCCAACATGGACCTCACTAGTCTTTGATGAATTTACTGACGCATGCCTCTACTTAGCTCGGCATGTATTCCTGGAATAAGCTCTCTTCATATTTAGCCAACATTGAGGCAATACCTTTTCCCTCCCTCTCTTCCCCTCTCTCTCTCTCTTTCTCTCCGTGTGCCAATACAGCAGTGCAGTTAGGGAGTTTGTAAACGTGTGTTATTGGCCTTCCTTGATCTGTAATTGGCCCATGATCAACAAATTTCCTTGGCTTTGAGGGACTAATGGTCCTATTATACACAAGATGTCCACATGTATACCTGATTCTAGGTTATCAGAATGTAGGTCGTATGTAAAGTGCTTGCCTCTGGGCCTTGCTTTGATGCTGCAAATCTTTATACTGCCCAGGTGCATGTGACTGGGTCTAGACGCAGGTGGTCTTGTTTATCATTTTCAAATTGTTATCTTCTTCTCTCCTCCTCCCTCCCTCTCCCTTTGCAGCTGCAGGCACTAGTTAAAGACGTAGACCACTGCTTTGCACGTTTCAATCTTCAGCAGTTTTACCAGGTCTTGTTTACCTATACTATACATATATAATAATTATAATAGCTTGAATTTCCAAGTTTCTTATGCTTTCAGCTATGCTGTTTCGCACCTGAATAAGATAAAGATGCCCAAGGAATGAAATTTGGAATATTGTAGACTGGCTATCCATAATTATGTATATATTTGGGTGGACTTTTTCTCCCATTCAGTAGCTGACTCTGGTGTTTGGATGGTGTATGTATGTGTCACTGCAGGATCCTGTGTTTCACATGTCTCTGCTCTGGTGTGTGGGTGATGTAGCTGATCTGACCACCACTTCCTCTGACAGATTACAGGTTTCCAGCATTACTGGATATACATGTGTGTACTTCCCAATTTATGCTAAAAAGTATGTATGATCTATAATAGGATGTGAACTATACTGAGCAGATTTTAGCAATACCATAGCTTAGTTAAAAATTTTTTGTGCACCCTTTACATGGTGGGTCACATATTATTGACACAATGAGTGGATAATTTTGTTAATGTATTTAGGCTAATAAGTTAACTTTAGCTTTTGGCATGTATGACATTGTGTCTGCAGCAATTCTGGGGGCAAACCCTGTCATCTCACAGCCAAATTACCCCCACCCGGACATTCTTGGTGGATGAAATCAGATGCAAGTCGGGAAACAAACACTTTTCCTTCCCTCTCCTCCCTCTCTCTCCCAATTGAAAACTCCACCATTTTTCATCGCGTGTTTTGATGTGCGTTTTATTTCCCTGTCCCCATCTTTGGCTGAGGGTGTGTGCCTGTAATTACAAATATAATGACTTTTTGGCTCATGTGCCTTATTACAGGTGATAATATTCCTATTGTTACACTCGGCAATAAATATACTAATTGTACCACATTGTTCAGTGTTGACGTTGGTCCAAGTGGTTATTAATGATTTATTTGTGCATTGCCTGACCTGTTTTATGGTCTCCCAGTACGCCAAACTTGTTGTGACTGACAGGTGATCTGCACATGTCCTCTACTTCCTCTCTAGACTAAATAGGCCGTGTACTAATCCCCTTACTATGTCTTACACAGTCTCTATTTACTACAATCACATTATCATAAATAGCTCCAGTTATTAAGGCGTGGACTTGTTTACTATTACGACGTGTAACAAAGTTGTGTGTTTGTGGAAGTACATATAGGACATGTCAAATGTTACACTAATAATGTGAACTATAGTTAGCGCATATAGTAAAGAGTAGAAATAGCCTCCTTTCTGTTTCGTTAGCAAGTGTGAGCTGCTACGTACAATATTAATGACACACAGTTTTTTTTGTCAGATTAAGAAATGAATATTTGTGGCGCGATGGGTTTCTGCACTTGCAGTTTGCTGTGGTTTGTGACCTAACCTCGTCTGAATTCACGCTGAGCATGAGAGGCTGTGATATGTAATAATTATGCCAATACAAGATACCTTATTCAGCGGCTATCTTTCCTGTTGACGCAACTACTTATATCTTCCACCCACTCGCCTTGTGCGACCAGATACACGTGCCGCGCCCCCGCCCTGCTAATGCGTCGTGTTTCGGCACTTCTCTCTGCTTACGTTGCATGCGGATTCCGTGGAATGCCTCCGTCGTAGCTCACCGCGCGGTGCTTCTGAAGCATAATCATCTCGGTACACATCCCCTGGACTGCGTACTATAAAATCATTAGACCCGAATTAGGTTTGTTTACATCGCTTCATTGTCTGTCGCTCGCACGGTTTATAAGCCGAAGGTCGGGCGACCCGGCGCAGTTTTATCCTCCGGGCTCTCGCGGAGTCGTTTCTCTACCAAGGTTTTTCGGCGAAGACTGCAGATATGATGTTTACTATTGAGAGTATACTGGGAGACAAGCTCCGAGCAAATCGCTCTACCGCTGAATCGCGACGGCCGCAAGATCTGTACGAAAATGACGGAAAAGATGCGAAATTCGTTGCATCCCTCGTCCGTCAACGACACGTCGGGAAGGATTCGCCCCCTCCGCTAATACCTGCGGCGTTGGCCACTGCGACTAGTGCCGAAACTACGACCGTGAAGTCACGTGCGCCACAACCGCACGCGGCGATCGAGCAGCATCGTCCGCCGCCCTCTGTCGTAGTGTGCCGCAAGAGAAAGAGCACGTCAGACGGAGAAGACGATATTTCCGGTAAGTGAGCGCTTAGTCAATTAGTCATTCCCCCCTTTTAGTTAGAATTGCAACATATTTCAGTGCAATGTTGCAAACTTGCAGCTAGCAATTCTACCACTTTTTACTGTCTGTTTTATGTTTTATTAGATTGTGACAACCTCTCGGGGGACAGCTGCAGTGCTATGCAGCCCGACAACCCCTCATGTTCCTCGACCTGTTGCCAGCCGGCGTCCCCCGGCGACTGCGACAGACGTCTCAAGAGAAGTCGGACCACCTTCTCACAGGCCCAGCTGGAGGAGCTGGAGCTGGTGTTCAAACAGACTCACTATCCAGACGTCCTCCTCAGAGAGCAGCTCGCCGCCCACATACACCTACCAGAGTCCAGAGTTCAGGTAAATAGGTCCAGCGGGTAACTTGTGGTAATTTACATAGAGTTGAACTTTTGTCCCAGAGCTCAAATTTATAGCTCAACTTTTTAAGTACAGTAATATTTGAGGTGTTGGAATACAGAATACATACACATCAGCCTAACTTCAATGCTTTGTGCTTTATCTCAGCCAACTTCATGGTGTTGTTGCCAAGAGCTTAACTCAGTTACATATTATTATTACACTATTGCGCTAAGCCTTTAATTTATGCCATGAAGAGGTTTGTCAAAAGGAATCCCTATACTCAGGGCAAAGACTAAGAGAACCAACAAAGAGCAACTATTCTATATGTAGTCATGTTCTTTGCCCATTTCCCTGTGTTTTGAAAAGCATTTGGCATGAAATTTCCCCCGTTCCTCCATTGATTGTTCAGGTGTGGTTCCAGAACAGAAGAGCCAAGTGGAGAAAGAGAGAAAAGATAGCTGTAGCTGCTGTGGACAAGAGATTCCGAATCTCCCCTCCCCTCCTCACAGATCACACCCTCTCCTTCCCCTTCCCCACCAAGTGGACTCCTCCCCTCACACCCTCCCCTCCCCACCATCTCACCCTCACTCCTCACAGCCTCACTCCCTTCACCCTTTCTGTCCCCTCTCCTCCCTCCTCCCTCATCCCCATCTCACTCTTCCCCTACCCACCAATCTGCATCCCTACAGCTCTCAGAATACCTCCACAAGTTCTAATCGCTGCTCACAGATAGCTATTCTCACCCTCCATCAAATTATTATGGTGTATTATACCATGACCTCTGCTGCAATGAATGATTACTTTTTCTTTGTTGTGTACAACTTTATTATCTAATGACGGCTGTATAATAATCCGGAGGCTTTATTATAAGCAACAGAGTTGCTTGAGAGATCTGCGTAGAATTTCATCCTCTCTACTGCCTTGTGAGCTTTAATTTTGTTCGTCAGCTTTAATCAAAAAGGATGCATGTTTTTATCATTTCCAATTCAGCTAATTTCAACACTACGTACAATAATTAGCTATGTAGCCACTTTAATTCCTTCGTGTCCTCTTTTACTATCTCTCCCTAATTGTTTTTACTCTCCTATTATACAGCATGTCTGCATCAGAACAGAAGAGCCAAACTGGGGACTAATAATAACTGCACGCTATATAATAGCTCACAGACAAGATAAAGCACCTGCAACTGAAAGCTTCATTTTATGTTTACAGTCTTTGCTAAGTGCTTTCCGGCCCTATTCCAGTACAACAGTAAGGAGAGCTTCTTCTAGAACCTTCATTGTAAGCAAAACACTTAGATGAGAGTTTGCTTTCTCCGTCAACTTTCTATCTTATTGTTTCTTTAGCGGGGGAGACAACTGTAATGGCTAGTATAGCGACTGGGATAAATAGCAGCTTTTAACGCGTCGCTCCATTTTCGACACAGATTGATGGAGCATTATATCCATCAGTCACCTTTCATTGTCCACCCACCATTATTTTCCATGGAGAGTATAAAACATTGGAGCAACTCGCACAACACTCAGCGACAAACTATCCCCCTCGGCTTATAGGACCACCTTCAGGCTTTCGCTGGATATCTGACTAGAGAATATGGCGAGCTCTGTGCTTACTGTGGCATGTATCCTGCTCCTCATGTCCACTTTTGCCGAGTGCCAGAACCTCAGCTGCTATGATGTTGGAGATACCAACACTGAGTTAGGGCGGTGCAACGTGCAGCTTGGCCGGGGGGAGTGCAAAGGAAGCTGTAACAGTTTGCTGATGAATGCGAATTTGCTGGAGAGAACTATCAGACGGCTGTTGATACTTACTGCACTGGTATGTATGTATAACTGGGAAATTTAGGGGATTTGTACTTGTGTTTAAAACAAATACATACTGCATCCTCTCCATAAGCTAGCATTGATCGTGCAACATGCACGCATTGTTTGATATGCACTTGCCCTAGCACTGACACCCCATAATCAGGATTCATGCATCTATGGTAGCTACTGAATTAGGAGTGTGTGTCTTTGGTGATTTGATCCCCCCAGTTCCCCATAAGACTATGTTGTAGCTCATGTGCCTGATTTCTTCCTAATAGCAAGCTTTCTAACCAATAGCAAATATTAGTTCCAAGGTTCAGTATGTATTGTGGCTGGCTTTATGTTGGTTGCCAGTGCATTCGAGCCTGGTAGGGATGCTACATATCACGCACACCACGAGTTGATGGTCTAGTGGCTAAAGCTCTTGCAAGTGGAACAAGGTTTTCCTGCTACCTGGGTTCAAGCCTGTCAGCTAGTACTTTTTCTTTTTTCAACCTCACTGAAGTGTGGGTATAAAGGCAAAATTTCAACTACTCCTCTCGGGTCACTCATGTGGCGCAATCAGTAGAAGTGGGGACTACCAGTATAAAGGTTCCGGTGGTCGAGAGATCGATCCCGGGCTGGAAGCTGGTAGGTGGTCCAGAGCACTGGCTGGGAACAGCTCTGGTTCCTCCCCTTACCCACTCTCTGTTTGACAATACTGAGTGCCCCCGCTTCACTGGGTATGTTGGCCACATGCCTGGTGGAGTGGCTTTTTTTTTCTTTTTTTTTCGAAGTGCAAATCCCTTTTTATTCATTCTCGAAGTACGTAGCACCAATGCATTTTAAATATTTTTTTCATTCTCTAAGTAGTCAAGTCGAAGTGGCACCAGTGCATTTTAAATTCATTCTTGGACTTGCACCAGTGCATTTCATTCTCTAAGTAGTCAAGTGCTCATTATGTTCATGTCTATTCTAACTAAGACTGGATATTCGCACCGATTATAGTTATGCTGTTACTCATGTGCTTTAAGTCTTCCGAATAGCCAGTAGCAAATCTCCTGCAGCTGCAAGTCTCATTATACATACATGCATTTCAGACTAAGGAATGAATAAAAATTGTGGAGGTGTATTAGATTGGTTATGCAAAATGGCGGATAAATAGAGCCGTACCGTATCTTATTTAACTACTGATGATGACAACACTAACCTAGGTATATACAATGCTCAAATTATCCAGAACGAGTGTGACAGAAGCTGTAGGGATGTGCTTGAGCAGTATGTTCATGAATGTCTAATTTATACTGAGGGCTACAAAGTAACAAAACTGATGTTAATTCTCTCTGCACTGGTATAATATAATTATTATACAGTGTGTATATATACTCACACCTCCTCTCTATAATAATGCCTGGTCTTTTCTGTAAGGTTCCAGTGGAACCGGAGCGGTGGTAGGAGGTAGTGCTCTGATCTCCATCATATCAGCCACTGTACTCGCTACTGTGACTGCTGCCCTCTATTGAACTGGAGGGAGAGACAACATGTGGCAGTAGCATTACTTTTGTGATGTGCAAGTCAGCATTTCTGATTTGGACTAGAGATACAATGAATCATCGTCAATTTATATGGACACATAGTTATTAATGTCTTGCAACTCTTACAGTTTATGTTTCTGTACCAGTAACATTTGCCTAGATCCTTATTAAAACACACCACTGCAGTTTTAATCATAAACAGTCTCACGGAATTATCCCCCGCGGAGCCTGGGTAGCTCTGTTATACGTATAACTTGCAGCCAACAATCGGCAAGCCCTAAACTCTGTAATTTTGAAGATGGGCAACTCAGTACTGCCAGCTACTATCTGTCTGATACTGCTACTCTCCACCAACTGTGGGTCCATTATGTGATGATGCTACGGACACTCAGAGTGAAGCAGTCCTATGTGCTCTACTGGTGATTAATTCATTCCCGGCTGGTTGTGAGGGGAACTGCACAACTCTTCTGGACCAGGTTCTCAATCACCCGTGCCCCGGTGCAGAGCATTACAGGGGTCAGTATAAAACCCTCTGCTTCTCTTCTGGTACACAAAATTAGCTACCTAACGCAATGTGTGGGTCATGTAAACTAACACCTCGCGCTATATGGAGAAAGAAAGAAGAAAACATGAGACAGAATGAATGACGACATAATTATACGGGCTTACTCATGTAGGACTATATAGTAATGCATGCGTGAACTGGTGCACCGATGGCGGCAAACATACTACGTAGAGCTGCACAGCACACACGGTATCAAAATAATAAGAAAAAAGCCTATCTCCACAGGTGATGGCTCAGGAGGAAAAACATAAAATGGAGCACTGCAGTTGTAGAAACTCTCTGCTCTCTGCCATAATAATCAGCTACTGCACTGGCTCTAGTGCAGCTGCAGCTTGTTAAATCAACTCTACTGTTTCATTATGATAAAATTATTTTCACTGAAGTGTCGTACCAGCATAAAAATAGGGCGCAGCCACCTCAGCCCATTGGGCTCATTGCTTATTGTTGGGATTGTAGCCACAGGCAATAAGACAGAATGAAAAACGCTGTCTGAAGCAGTAGTACTTTCTTGGGTTCTGGCTTGCAACATAGTTTGTGTGTGTGTCTATACATTTATTGCGGAATAGCTACACAAACTAACGATGCAAAACAGTAGACTGTAGCACTGGCATTAATGGTTGGTTTTTTTCATAACAATACATTACCTTGGATATTTTTCGATGTGGGAGTTGTTACCATTTCCACTCAGCATGTAACTTGACAAACTCTCCTTGGAAGTAAACTAACACTTTGTGTTTGTGTAGCACAATCAGCAGAGGATCAGAGAGAGAGGATAAAAAGCTCCACTTATCATACACTCACATTGGCGAATCATTTTTTGTCACCAACAAAAGTTTAAACGCTATTGTAAGATGAATGATTCGGCAAAGTGTTTTGCGGTTTCTCTTCTGTTGCTCGCTATCTTCACGGCTGGGAGCAGCTCATCGGAGAGACAGGTTCCACTGCCACCCATCTGCACTCAGCTTGGAGATTCGAGCACTCCAGTTGGAATGTGCTTCCAACAGCTTGACTTCAGTGTCAGAGTCTGTATGCACCGGGACCTGCCGGACAAGTCTGGAGCAATATGTTGCACAGTGCCCTGTAGGAGGACCTAGTGTTAGAGCAAGTCTTGATGTTGTCTGTGCTGATTTCCCTACTTTTGAACTCCCTACAACTGATGATGATAGTGGTGGATCTGGATCTGGCGAGGGTGGGGCCGAGGGTGTCAGGGCTACTCTGCTCGCCATCGTATCAGCCACTGTACTGGCTGTGGCAACTACTGCTGCTTTCTGCTGAACCCCAGTAGAGTTGCGCTGAATTCAACTGTACTAGATACATACCGGACAGCAAAAGAAACAGTTTTAGTTAGTTGTATGAATGTAGAATAGTAATGTTTATTGATGAAAATATGCGTGCCATGTCTGTACTCTTGTAAAATGGAGTCTGTTTTACAAAGTTATATAAGTGGACCAACGTGCAACCTGCCTTCACCTTACAGCTTGAGGAATAATGGCATCAAAATGATTAGTGTACTTGTAGCAATGATGTACAGTATAATATACAGTCTATTATTTGTGAAACTGTCCAGCGGTCTTAGCAAATTCTCAGTTAAGGGCTACAACTTAGACCCACTACAAGAGATGGTACTACGAGGAAAACTGTTGTCTTCGTAGCATCTGAACTCCAGTTCTCACCCTCGCATTTCTCCATCAGCTCACCAACCACTTGCTCTTTCTCGGCCCTCGTCTTGTTGCCAGCACAGGATCATTTTGTCTTGCTCTCTACCAATCCGCAACCTTGTATGAGAAGCATTGTCCCCATAATAGGACATATCACAAAGGCGCAAAATAATTCGAAGTTGTTCGGTGCACGTGTACTCACTGTGCATACACTTAAGATAGCATAATACCCGAAGTAAGGTGAAGAAGGGTTGGAAGTGAAATGGTTGATCTTTCACAGAAGTGGGTTGAATCCACTTTTTAACTGCAGGGCTCAACACACCTTACAAGCATGGTTCGACTGTTTAGATGCACATTAATTATCATGTACATTACGTGCCATGTGAGCAGAAAGTGTGTCCAGGGGTTCCCTCAGAATATGTGTGCATGTGAGTTAGGTTGAAGTCAGGTTTTCAGTTTTCAGTGGTTTCCGGACTAGACTCTAATGAGTCTGTGCAACGCCCAATAAGAAATTGTTTTTACAGAGTTGGACCCAGTTTCACAGGATCCACATTGATAACTACACCATGTGAACAGTAAGTGAGTCCAGCGGAGTCTACTGTACCCAGGGTAAGTGTGCGTGAGAAAGGAAGGTTAGAGTCAGCCTCTGCACACATTCCATACTGCGTATCGCCCAATCAGATTGCGCAATTCAAATGGCGGACTCTAGTGAGCAAAAATACACGAATAGTACTAGGTAACATAACATACACAACTGCAGCGAATGATTATTTTTACAGCTTGTTTATTGTTGAAATGTCTCAGTGAATATCTTCAGTTGAGAGCTGCAGCCATGGCGACCAGAAGGGTTGGTATAACGACTCCTGCCCCTGTTATCATGGCACCATTCTCCAACTCGTCGCACTTTTCCTGCAACACATTCATCTTTCTTTGTTTCTCAGCTCTGTAGGTCTCGTTGCTGAAACAGATTTGGAAATACCGCCCGAGAAACTGCTGACAATATTCCCGTGTCCTGCAGAATTTCTGGGCATCATTCTCCGCCACAGCATCGTAGCAGGGAACACGCTCAGGGTTGGCAGCCATGAGTGCTAGGCACTCTTCGCTCTTTTCTCTCTTGTTCAGTTGTCCACTCTCGATGATGGAGGTGAAAAACAGCAGAAGACAGAGTCCAGATATCAGCAGCAACTTCATCTCGAATCGGTGGGCGATTTAGGAGGTCCTTGGCATGTGAAATCGAAGTCGTTCCAGTTGCAGGATTTTAGTTCAAGGTATTAGCACTCCTTTTATAACCCTGTGTCTATGCAGGAGAGTATGCAGCAATGAGCACTTGAAGTTTGGCCAACTCTGCATCAGTGCCTGATTTTCTGTGAATGCATGGAACGCTGATCCCTCTGTAAAGACACTCTTAATGATAGAACACAGAGGCAGTGACCCATTAGTTCTTGGCAGTATATATAGCCAGGGGATCATTTTGTCTTGCTCTCTACCAATCTGCAGCCATGTATTTGTCCCCATAATAGGAAGGTATCTCAATCACTTATCAGATGCGCATTGATTATCATGCGTAGCAGTCAGCATTCCGAGAGTTGCCAGAAGTAAGCTCAAGACAATCTCTCTTGCTCAGTCGTCCACTCTCAGATATGGATGGGAACAACAGCATAACGCAGCAGAGTCGTGATATCAGGAGCAGTTTCATCTCTTGGTGGGCGATTTAGGAGGTCCTTGGCATGCAAAATTGAAGTCGTTTCAGTTGTGGGATTGTAGCTCAAGGTATTAGCACTCCTTTTAAGACTCTCTAGAAGCCATCTGGAGTCTATGCAGGAGAGTATGTAGCAATGAGCAATGGAAGTTTGGCCAACTCTGCATTAGTGCCTGATTTTCTGTGAATACGTGGAACGCTGATCCTGCCTTAAAATTGTCAAACAACAGGCAGTGACTCATTTTCCTGGCGGTGTAGCCAAGATATCATTTTTGTCTTGCTCTCTACCAGTCTGCAGCTTTGTGTACATGGCCCAGCTCTGTGCACCGCTCAGTCAGATTGCGCAATTTAAATCGTTTTTACAGAGTTTGGACCCAGTTTCACAGGATCCATAAATTGATAACTACACCATGTGAACAGAAAGTGAGTCCAGCGGAGTCTACTGTACCCAGGGTAAGTGTGCGTGCGAAAGGAAGGTTAGAGTCAGCCTCTGCACACATTCCATACTGCGTATCGCCCAATCAGATTGCGCAATTCAAATGGCGGACTCTAGTGAGCAAAAATACACGAATAGTACTAGTTAACATAACATACACAACTTCAGCGAATGAATATTTTACAGCTTGTTTGTTGTTGAAATGTCTCAGTGAATATCTTCAGTTGAGAGCTGCAGCCATGGCGACCAGAAGGGTTGGTATAACGACTCCTGCCCCTGTTATCATGGCACCATTCTCCAACTCGTCGCACTTTTCCTGCAACACATTCATCTTTCTTTGTTTCTCAGCTCTGTAGGTCTCGTTGCTGAAACAGATTTGGAAATACCGCCCGAGAAACTGCTGACAATATTCCCGTGTCCTGCAGAATTTCTGGGCATCATTCTCCGCCACAGCATCGTAGCAGGGAACACGCTCAGGGTTGGCAGCCATGAGTGCTAGGCACTCTTCGCTCTTTTCTCTCTTGTTCAGTTGTCCACTCTCGATGATGGAGGTGAAAAACAGCAGAAGACAGAGTCCGGATATCAGCAGCAACTTCATCTCGAATCGGTGGGCGATTTAGGAGGTCCTTGGCGTGCGAAATCGAAGTCGTTCCAGTTGTAAGATTGTAGTTCAAGGTATTAGCACTCCTTTTATAACCCTGTGTCTATGCAGGAGAGTATGCAGCAAGGAGCACTTGAAGTTTGGCCAATTCTGTGCATAAGTGCCGGATTTTTATGGAACACTGATTCCTCCGTAAGAGACACTCTCACAGAGCTGTGTGCACTCTTTAAGACCCTCTGAAAGCCATGTGGAGCCCATGCAGCATTAGTGCCTGATTTTCTGTGAATGCATGGAACGCTGATCCTTCTGTAAAGACACTCTTAATGATAGAACACAGAGGCAGTGACCCATTAGTTCTTGGCAGTATAGCCAGGGGATCATTTTGTCTTGCTCTCTACCAATCTGCAGCCTCGTATTTGTCCCCATAATAGGACGGTATCTCATCAATAATTACACAAAAGCATCGTGTACTCACTGTGCATGCACTGAGATAGCAATGGAAGTTTGCCCAACTCTGCATTAGTGCCTGAAATGCATGTCTCAACAACTTGGTAACGACGTAGAAAGACAAGGCAAGGCAAACATGTCAACTACACCCAGGACAGCCCTTTCTTTTCAAGGAAAAGAAGAAGAGTTGCCCTGGATGGGATTCGAACCCACGACACTGCAGTCTAGGCGAGCGCTCTACCAACTGAGCTACCAGGGCAACTCAGCTAGTCAGGGCTTCGAATCTACAACACAACACAACATAAAGGCATACCTCAAACCACTGTGCTATACAGTACAGTCTCACTCAGTATGCATGAACGCTGGTCTCTCCGTAAAGACACTCTTAATGGGTGAACACAAACAAGTCTTGGCAGTGTAGCCAGGGGATGATTTTGTCTTGCTCTCGACCAATCTTCCGCCATGTATGAGAAACATTGTCCCCATAATAGGACGCTATCCCAACAACTGATCAATAATTACACAAAGGCTGAAAATAAATTGCCAGGTGCACGTGTACTCACTGTGCATACACTTAAGATTGCATAATACCCGAAGTAAGGTGAAGAAGGGTTGGATGTGAAACGGTTGATCTTTTTTACATGACTAATGGAAGTGGGTTGAATCCACTTCTTAGCTGCATGGCTCAATCACTTATCAGATGCGCATTGATTATCATGCGTAGCAGTCAGCATTCCGAGAGTTGCCAGAAGTAAGCTCAAGACAATCTCTCTTGTTCAGTCGTCCACTCTCAGATATGGATGGGAACAACAGCACAACGCAGCAGAGTCGTGATATCAGGAGCAGTTTCATCTCTTGGTGGGCGATTTAGGAGGTCCTTGGCATGCAAAATCAAAGTCGTTTCAGTTGTGGGATTGTAGCTCTAGGTATTAGCACTCCTTTTAAGACCCTCTAGAAGCCATCTGGAGTCTATGCAGGAGAGTATGTAGCAATGAGCAATGGAAGTTTGGCCAACTCTGCATTAGTGCCTGATTTTCTGTGAATACGTGGAACGCTGATCCTGCCTTAAAATTGTCAAACAACAGGCAGTGACTCATTTTCCTGGCGGTGTAGCCAAGATATCATTTTTGTCTTGCTCTCTACCAGTCTGCAGCTTTGTGTACATGGCCCAGCTCTGTGCACCGCTCAGTCAGATTGCGCAATTTAAATCGTTTTTACAGAGTTTGGACCCAGTTTCACAGGATCCATAAATTGATAACTACACCATGTGAACAGAAAGTGAGTCCAGCGGAGTCTACTGTACCCAGGGTAAGTGTGCGTGCGAAAGGAAGGTTAGAGTCAGCCTCTGCACACATTCCATACTGCGTATCGCCCAATCAGATTGCGCAATTCAAATGGCGGACTCTAGTGAGCAAAAATACACGAATAGTACTAGGTAACATAACATACACAACTGCAGCGAATGATTATTTTACAGCTTGTTTATTGTTGAAATGTCTCAGTGAATATCTTCAGTTGAGAGCTGCAGCCATGGCGACCAGAAGGGTTGGTATAACGACTCCTGCCCCTGTTATCATGGCACCATTCTCCAACTCTTTGGCGTCATCGCACTGCTGCAGCAATTCGTTCACAATTCTTTGTTTCTCGATTATTGTGGTCTCATTGCCAGCACAGAGTGTGATGTACGGCTCCATAAATTCCAGACAATCTTCCTGCATTTTGCACAAGAGCTCTGCATCTTCTTCATGCACAGCCCTGAAGCAGAGACTGTTGGCAGCAATCAGTGCTAGGCACTCTTCACTCTTTTCTCTCTTGTTCAGTTGTCCACTCTCGATGATGGAGGCGAAAAACAGCAGAAGACAGAGTCCGGATACCAGCAGCAACTTCATCTCGAATCGGTGGGCGATTTAGGAGGTCCTTGGCGTGCGAAATCGAAGTCGTTCCAGTTGTAAGATTGTAGTTCAAGGTATTAGCACTCCTTTTATAACCCTGTGTCTATGCAGGAGAGTATGCAGCAAGGAGTACTTGAAGTTTGGCCAATTCTGTGCATAAGTGCCGGATTTTTATGGAACACTGATTCCTCCGTAAGAGACACTCTCACAGAGCTGTGTGCACTCTTTAAGACCCTCTGAAAGCCATGTGGAGCCCATGCAGCATTAGTGCCTGATTTTCTGTGAATGCATGGAACGCTGATCCTTCTGTAAAGACACTCTTAATGATAGAACACAGAGGCAGTTCCCCATTAGTTCTTGGCAGTATAGCCAGGGGATCATTTTGTCTTGCTCTCTACCAATCGGCAGCCTCGTATTTGTCCCCATAATAGGACGGTATCTCATCAATAATTACACAAAAGCATCGTGTACTCACTGTGCATGCACTGAGATAGCAATGGAAGTTTGCCCAACTCTGCATTAGTGCCTGAAATGCATGTCTCAACAACTTGGTAACGACGTAGAAAGACAAGGCAAGGCAAACATGTCAACTACACCCAGGACAGCCCTTTCTTTTCAAGGATAAGAAGAAGAGTTGCCCTGGATGGGATTCGAACCCACGACACTGCAGTCTAGGCGAGCGCTCTACCAACTGAACTACCAGGGCAACTCAGCTGGTAAGGGCTTCGAATCTACAACACAACACAACATAAAGGCATACCTCAAACCAGTGTGCTATACAGTACAGTCTCACTCAGTATGCATGAACGCTGGTCTCTCCGTAAAGACACTCTTAATGGGTGAACACAAACAAGTCTTGGCAGTGTAGCCAGGGGATGATTTTGTCTTGCTCTCGACCAATCTTCCGCCATGTATGAGAAACATTGTCCCCATAATAGGACGCTATCCCAACAACTCATCAATAATTACACAAAGGCTGAAAATAAATTGCCAGGTGCACGTGTACTCACTGTGCATACACTTAAGATTGCATAATACCCGAAGTAAGGTGAAGAAGGGTTGGATGTGAAACGGTTGATCTTTTTTACATGACTAATGGAAGTGGGTTGAATCCACTTCTTAGCTGCATGGCTCAATCACTTATCAGATGCGCATTGATTATCATGCGTAGCAGTCAGCATTCCGAGAGTTGCCAGAAGTAAGCTCAAGACAATCTCTCTTGTTCAGTCGTCCACTCTCAGATATGGATGGGAACAACAGCACAACGCAGCAGAGTCGTGATATCAGGAGCAGTTTCATCTCTTGGTGGGCGATTTAGGAGGTCCTTGGCATGCAAAATCAAAGTCGTTTCAGTTGTGGGATTGTAGCTCTAGGTATTAGCACTCCTTTTAAGACCCTCTAGAAGCCATCTGGAGTCTATGCAGGAGAGTATGTAGCAATGAGCAATGGAAGTTTGGCCAACTCTGCATTAGTGCCTGATTTTCTGTGAATACGTGGAACGCTGATCCCTCTGTAAAGACACTCATAGAACACAGTGACCCATTAGTTCTTCGCAGTGTAGCCAGGAGATCATTTTGTCTTGCTCTGTACCAATCTGCAGCCTCGTATTTGTCCCCATAATAGGACAGTATCTCAATAACTCATCAATAATTACACAAAAGCATCGTGTACTCACTGTGCATGCACTGAGATAGCATCATGTACTCACTGTGCATGCACTGAGATAGCATCATGTACTCACTGTGAGATAGCATCCTGTGCATGCACTGAGACAGCATAATACCCATTACATGAAGTAAGGTGAAGAAGGGTTGGATGTTAAATGGCTCTCTCACATGACTAATGTAAGTCGGTTGAACCCGTGACTCCTACACACGTTCACTGAAGTTGTTCAAGAAGGTTCGAGGCTGCAGGGCTCAACACACCTTACAAACAGGGTTTGACCCAGTTTTACAGGTGTAGCTAGATCCATAATATTTTTAACAAAACCATGTGCCATTTGAACAGAAAATGAGTCTAGTGTGCAGGTCTAGTTTAACCAGAATAAGTATGCGGGAGGTTAGAGAAGAGACTCAGGATGTGCATCGTCTAAACAGTTTAAAGCACCAAACTCTAAGTGAGCAAAACAATACACGAATAGCACTAGCAGACTTCAGTCAATGATTTACAGTATATTATACGGCTTGTTCGTTGAAATGTTCAAAAATCTCAGCGAATATCTTCAGTTGAGAGCTGCAGCCATGGCGACCAGAAGAGACGGTATAACGACTCCTGCCCCTGTAGTCATGGCACCTCCACTCTCCACGGACTGCAAGATGCATTTTCCTCGGAGCTCAGCGATGACTGCCTCCTTCTGGGCCCGGGTCTCCTCCCCAACACACTCCAGAAATGGCTGGAGAATCTCGATGCAATCGCCGTCTTCCTGTCCGTTGCAGAATGCCTCTGGTTTATGGTCCTTCAGTGAACGGTAGCAGTCGTTAAGTGGCTGATTGTCCCTCACGAGGTCATTGCACCCCTCACTCCAGCCACCCTCGTTCTGTTGGCTCCCACCAATCATGGAAGAGATGGCGAAGAGGAGGAGAAAGGCACCGATGATTACTTTCATCTTGGTTTTCGTCAACGATCAACGAGTGAAGTATTTTACTTCTTTTGCGCTTCGTGTGACAACTAGCTCGCCCTCCGCTTTTTATACTCATCCTCCTGGTTGCGCAGATGAACAAAGATGGGATGGTATGTGCACTTAAAAGGTAAATAGAATTGCCGCTGATTGCTTTGTGTTCATGGTATATAGCTGGCATGTTTAGTGCACTAGGCCCATTGGATATAGGCGTAGTCTTTAGGCTGGTGTACTTCCTCTATTGTGGATCAGATAATGTTCCTGGCAACTATAGAGGCAAAAGTGGTTCCATGTATCTATGAGGGCGCAAAGTGTCCCTGTGGAATTTCTTCCTGGGAAAACTTGTGGACTAAGGGAGAGAGCACTCTCTGATTGCTACAACAAGTTGCCCATTGCCAAGAAAATGCTCTCTCTGACCATTTGTGGCTTGGCCCTGCTCTAGAATCCCACTTATGAGTTATTTTGTATCCATTTTTTCCCAGACTCCATGTCTCTAGATTAAATAACTCCCTAAGCTGAAATGCTTTAGTATACATAGCATCCTACGTAATTATCAAAAGGTTTTGTCTTGCTTGTCATAGCAAGTGACAGCAAACCACCCATTTGCCTGCAACCGAAAGCTTGTTCAGTTTAATGATGTAAGAATACATCATGGAAAGCAAATTTTTATTCTGCCATCAGAGACAGATCGAGTTCATGAAAGTGAGAAAACAGATGATGCAATGATTACATCATATCATGTAAGAGACACAGTAGAATGAAAAATGACATCATCAACTATGCTCGTATCAGAGGCTTCCATAAAAACAATAACGAATGACATCGTGATTACATCACAGCTAGCAAGCAATATGTCCGTCGGAAAGGTTTCCGCTGCACAGACAAACAGAGAAGACGAGAGAATCCAAATGGACGACTCCATTCACTTTTGACTGCGTGCAGAAGAGCTCCATTTTTGAAACGACGACACCCCCGAGGGACATTTCTTCTCCTCTCACTCGCCTCAGGAACCCCTGTACCGCCATCGCCTGTGTTTCTATGACAACCAGAGCTGATTCCTGTCTCAGTGGAGGCGGTCGCTGGTCGTCAGCCAGTCTCCGTGGTTGTCGTAGCGGCGCGGCAGTGGGAGGGAGGGAGATGGGGGAGGGAGGGGAGAGGGGAGGAAGATTGGACTGGCGACGGACAAACTTTGGTGAAGATCGGGGAGTGGTGGGGAGTGGTGGGTGTGTGGGGGAGTTGGGTTGGGTCTTTGTCTGGTCTATCAGCGACACCCTCACGCGATCCTGAGAGAGAGAAGTGATGTAAAGATATTCATAGTGTGCGAGAAGATGGGTAGAATAATGGGATAAAGAACGCATGTGTTGCCAACTAACAGGTCTGCAGACCTTCTCTCTGGTGTGTGCATGCGCAAGCAGCGAGGCCACACGCAGAGAGAAGTCAACTTGTCAACAATGCAAAACAAACGCCCGAAGACCCTCTCTCCGGTCTGCGCATGCGCAAGTGTAGCAAAGCATATACATACCTTTAAAAGGAACGGCCAGTGTAGTTCATTATCCATCTCTCCAGCCATTTGGTGGAGGAAGATAGAGACGTGACTGCCTTTGCCAGCTCCCACTCCATTCAGATGGACCGCTAGTCTCAGTTTGTAGCCAGAACACACGTAGAATGGCGGACTCAACCATACCTATAGTAGTACCATATTCATCATGAAGGGAAAAAAGTAAAAGTAAAAGTAGAATAAAGCCACTTGCCTGTCCGGACTCCTTATGTGTGAGGTATGATGTCATCCTAACAACAGCAGGGGAACCCCCTGCATGTAGGTGGATCTGTCTGCCGGCCAGCTGGGTCTTCATACACTCCAGGGCAACCAGCTCGTGCGGCTCTCTGGCATGGCAATAGTACTCCATCTCACAGAGGAGGGTGTGGCTTAGTCTGTCAGTACGAGACTGGAGCGAGGAGAGTGCCTCGTTTGTCGTTGCCATGGCAGCCACTGTACTCTTGACCTCTCGCCTGAGGGCCTCGTTTTCTGATCGAAGTTCTCTTATCTGCAGAGAAGGGAGGAGGAAGAGAGATGGGGAAAATTGAGAGAAAATGATTTACTTACGTACACACATTTTCAAACATGAAGTTTTCACAAAAGTAAAATGCAACCGAGAAAAAAAAATAACATGAAAGCCCTTTCACATCAAAACTCATAAGCTTGCTACTGTCTACTCACTTCTGTTTGCATTTTGTCCATATCAGCAGTGACTTTCCGGGCCATGTCTCCCAAATGGAGAGCATCATGTACTCACTGTGCATGCACTGAGATAGCATCATGTACTCACTGTGCATGCACTGAGATAGCATCATGTACTCACTGTGCATGCACTGAGATAGCATCGTGTACTCACTGTGCATGCACTGAGATAGCATCATGTACTCACTGTGCATGCACTGAGATAGCATCATGTACTCACTGTGCATGCACTGAGATAGCATCATGTACTCACTGTGCATGCACTGAGATAGCATCATGTACTCACTGTGAGATAGCATCCTGTGCATGCACTGAGACAGCATAATACCCATTACATGAAGTAAGGTGAAGAAGGGTTGGATGTTAAATGGCTCTCTCACATGACTAATGTAAGTCGGTTGAACCCGTGACTCCTACACACGTTCACTGAA
>CASHTH010000172.1:0-56540 GCA_030341885.1 Geodia barretti
TCAGCCAGACAGCCAGCCAGAGAGAGGAGCTCTCTACCGGCCACCAACTTGTCTCCCACACTCTGGAATGCCTGCATATGAGAAGCATCTGCTAGTACACGTTAATTTGTAGCGAAAACCTTTGAGTGGGAAAACACATGCAATGTTTGACAAGTTTCTGCTATGTCCTGGGGACAGGGTCGGCGTATCCACAGCACAGCTAACAGACAGACAGACTCGTGTGGCATCGGTAGCTATTCAGACTAATTAATGTTGATCTATAATTGTGGGGCTTGGACCTTTTAGCTATCTATTCATCTCCAGACTATTACTGTTGTGGAATGGATACGGTGGTGCTAAACGGTGTATCCCTGCAGATGCAGGTCTGTGGATGTTTGACTGCGGGGAGGGAACCCAGACACAGCTAATGAAGAGCAGTCTTCGACCCGGTCGCCTCACCAAGATCTTCATCACTCACCTCCACGGAGATCACGTGGGGCATACCCTCGAGCGTTCTCCTCCTTTCTTGACCTCCTTGTAGCTAGAGCTGCAAGTGCAACTGGGTTTTCACCGTTGCCAGAGCTCCTGCTTTCTCATTCACTGTCAGGTATTTGGTCTGCCGGGACTGCTGTGTACCGTAAGCCAGAACAGCTCTGAAGACAGATCTCCAGTAGAGATCTACGGTCCACTGGGTCTCAGGAAGTTCCTCCGGACAGCTCTCCACCTCTCTCGCTCTGTTCTCGGGTTCCAGATAGCCGTTCACGAACTGTGGCACGACAGAAAACCTGAAGATATCGATGGAATTGTGAGTGAGCCCATAGGTGTCACACAAGATTTTTTAGGAGAGTTGTTCATCTGGTCATCACAGAAATATTCTGGAGCATAGAGTAATTGTATCTCTATAGCTACCCCGATAAGAATTTGTGACTGGAACTGACAGGGAAAGGAGTGAGTTTCCTGCCCCTCTCTCTCCCTCTCCTCTCTCCCTCCAGGTGGGGTGGAGTCCCAGCTACGTGGCAGAGGATGAGCCACACCCACAGGAAGTGGGTGGCAGAAACATCCACTCCAATGAACAAGGATACTGGGAACTGTATGTTATCGTTTGTGGAAAATTCACTCTCATTTCTCAAACAACTTCCAACATAGTAGTCCTCTTGGCTCTGATAAAAATATGTAGTGGTTTGTCTTCGAGAACAAAGAGTATATATACCCAACTACCTATAAAATATACCCCATACAAATACTCAGGAAAGCAATGTGACAGGCTTTCCTGTTCTCTCCAGTTGCCGTGAAGGTGGTCTATCAGTGTGTGCAGCTCCTCTGAGACACAGGGTCATGTGTTTTGGTTACGTCATTACTGAGGATCCCCTGCCTGGCAAGTGAGCCACTAGCCATTGGCACAGTAGAACTAAATAGCTGCGTAGCTACATATACTATTTCAACAGCTGCGTAGCTACATAATCACCCAATGAGGAAAGCTGTCCGTGCCAGCACTTACGCGCTTACATTACTCATGTAATATTCATCAACAAATATGGATCATTTTTACCCTGTATATTATGCTTCGAAATTCCATTTCATCAGAATCCATATCCTCAACTCATGTCTGTAAAGACGTGTCATTTACACTACCGTACAGTGGAACCTCTGCCTTATAATGGTTGTACTATTATGCCCCAGACTGTTGGTGGAGAAGGCTAAGTCACTGGGAGTGCCCCCAGGGCCTTTGTATGCCAGACTGAAGCAGGGACACACTGTCACCACTCCCGACGGCAGAGAGGTGTCCTCTGCAGAGGTGGTCGGTCCCTCTCGCCCCGGACGGAAGCTGGTTGTCCTGGGAGACACTGCAGACAGTTCACTGGTTGCCCCGCTCGCCCGCGACGCTGATGTCATCGTTCACGAGGCCACCAATGAGGCAGCTCACCAGGAGAAGGCTAGGGCCAATGGCCACTCCACACCTGGTGAGGTGGACCCTCCAATTATAGAGGGTCTATTGCAGCAGTCCACAACAAACATGACCAGCCTGTAGCTACACAGTTTAGTACTTTTATGTCCCTATTTTGTTATCCACTAATGTCTGAGTTCCCAAATCATACAAAGACTCTAAACTGCTTATGTATTCCGTATGTAGCTTTGCTGTATAAACTGCTGTCACATTTAACCACCTGACTGGGGTTGATTAAAGGTGACAGCAGTTTAGCAATGGGAATGCATAGGGTCTTTGTATGATAATGGGAACTGAGACATCATGATCCTTTTTAACTCTCAAAGATGCTACTGTTTATATCCGCAGGAATGGCAGCAGAGTTCTGCCAGGAGGTGGGAGGGAGGAGACTGATACTGACCCACTTCAGTCAGCGGTACCGTGGGGAGGGGGAGGAGGTGGGGGAGGGGGAGGAGGGGGTGGGGAAATTGCTGGGGGAGGCACAGGAGGCACTAAATGGAACTGGAATCAGTGTGGAGACTGCAGACGATTTCAAGACATTCGTAATCCCAGCCAAAAAGACTTAAAAATCATGACTCTACTACAGCATGGTTTCAGTACAATGTATTAGTATTCTGTGTACATTTGTGTTTCAGAAGATCAGGCTGTCAAATGAAATTCCAAATAACTCTCTGCCCAACGTCTTCATTAAACTCAAATATGTCTTCCTGATCGTTGCCACATACTGATGGAGATGAGATATCTCCAGACATTCCTTGAGACGAGGGTCTAGACCAGAGAATGACTGTAGAACTGCAGTGTCTGGAGCAGTGAATGAGGGAAGAGAGCATAACTTCTGTCCCTCCTCCTTCCTCTTGGAAAATAGCTTCTTGAAATCACCTTTCCTTGATTCCCTTTATCAAAACTGGGGAAAATGTTTCTCTCCAGAAGAGTTGGGTCTGTGGCTGAGTCAGGTCTGAAGATGAGAATGATCTCCTGAGATTAGGAGACATGCCACTACGGACAGCTCCCACATTGAACTGTTGAAGAGGTCCAAGTCCTGTCCACTCAACATAACCACTAGGATATTCCCTGTCTTCACCAACAGAGAGAGGGAGGAATAATCCAGACTTGATCTTCATCTCTTCCAGAGTAGTGTTTTCCCTGAGAATGTCGTTTAGTTCCAGAAGGAAATCAGTGCAGGTAGTCTTAGTTGGTAAATGAAAACTTTCCATAGACGAGAACATTCTAAAAGATTTTGTTTCAAGCTCACCAAAGTCATGAATTACAAGGGATTTTAATGCTGTGTTATTTCTCAGTGGACTACATATGTGGAGGATTCCATCATAGCCCAGTCTGGTTCTCTTCAGCTCCAATGTGGTAAGACTGGGACAGTGTAGTAAGATGCTATGGACACCGGCCATGGTCTCACGAGATACGTCAGGCAACACTAGTTTAGTGATCTGATCTGATCTCAGAACTGATTTCAGTACAGAGCCACACATCACATCCACTGCAGTCCTTAAGTCATACGCTGTGTTGTAGGGTAAGAAGATATCAAGTACCAGCTCTGTCAGTCTATGTTCCACTAGCCAACAAAGATATCAGTTGGTGGAATGCCGCATTCTATGTTCCGAATGTGCAGTGATTTCAGTTCATTGAGGGACTTTAGTGCAGTAAGCCAGTCCCAAGATAGAGAAAATAAGAATCAACGTGTATTGATTGAAGTTTATTAAATGAATGTAGAAAATCAATGGGAAAGTGGATTTCCAGACTGCTAATTTCTAGCTCCTTTAACTTCAGACAAAAATGGAGCTTTCATAATCCAAAACATATCCTTATCAAAGTTTTCTTTGAGCATTTATTGTAAGATGCTGTACTCTGGGAATTTTATAATTGCAGTGGTCAATAAGACCTCTGACAAACGTTTCCAAAAATGAAGTATAGCATCACTTTTCAATAACGGACAAACCCAAAGTACCAACGACAAATTCAAAGGGACTGAAGAATGTGCTACACAGTAGGATAATGCATAGCAACTGTATGGTGTTAAATATTCTGCAACTGAAAGATTTCTTCTGCTGCTACCAGCTTCCTCAGCAGCAAAGTAGTGGGATACCATGGTTGGATTTTGAGCCTCATACAGAGATTGTACCAACAAATAAGATTTAACACCTATAGTGTAATGACTGAGATACGTTTCCCAGTGGTTCCCGTCATCCTCTGACTGGCATCTCCAGCCAGTGATACCAGCCAGGAATATGGCTGGCTCAACCAGTGACTTCACGATTGGGACCAATGATAAAATAAGAGCTCTTTCGTCTTTAATATCACCTTTATACCTGGATTCTACATCAGTTGGACTGCTATGAACCATGATGCGTCTATGATACCTGGATACTACATTAGTTGGTGCAGAAATTCTATCAAAAGTGAGATTATGATAAGCCACCTGAAACTCAATGCTGAAGCTAGTAGCAAGGTGCCAAGCTGCCAGGTATTCCTGTAGGCTGAGGTGGAGAAATGACAAGGTTCGCTCCACTCCTTTGCCAGCATACATTTCAGTGGATTCATTCATGAACCCAAAATGAACTAATCCCTCAGGGATATCCTCTCTGAAGAATGTTACCTTCCTTGACTCTCCTTTGTGATAGCTATCAAAAGCAAACTTCGTCAAAGCCATAAACATTCTATAATCCTCTTTTTTTAGCCCCTCTGGAAGCATGGAACTACATTCAAAATTGCTTTCCTTCATCTTCATGTGTCTAACAAGAAGAGAATGAGTGAGTGCCTTGTACAGCTGTGTTCTCGTTCTTGGTATAGCGAGGTGGCGGCTACTCTGAGACTCGTAATAGACTTGTGCTATAATGGCACAGTTGAGTGGAATGTACATCATTGACTTTATGTGAGGGACAAGAAACATGTACTTCAAGAAATTCACCTGAAGCTCTGGCTCCTTGCTAAAGACCTCAGTGATATACCTCACTCTCTCTTCCTCTGTGAACCCAATAATTTCTACGTGTTTATCAACTCGAGGCTGGCAGATACTTTCTAGTGTGGACTTGGCCACTGGTCTAGTAGTGAGAATGATGGTACATTCTGGCAATAGCTGCCTGCATAGAATGCTTTTTATGACAGAGTCCTCATGGAAACTGTGAGAGACTTCGTCAAAACCATCTAAAACCAGTAAAAGGTTTCTCCCTTGCGATTGTACCAGTTCACTAGCAATGCTTTCACTGAAGTCAGGGTGGGATGGATATCTTAGGAGATCTGAAAGTGAAGTGGCATTTAAGACCCACTTTTCCCTCAACCTGAGCAGCACGACAGTGTGGTAGCCTCTGAGGCTTTGTATCTCGTCCCATCTCCTACACGCCTCCCAGGCAAAGGTACTCTTGCCAATTCCTGGAGGACCTTCTACCAGAACGAACCTGCCGAGTTGCTTTTTATCTTCTGAGGCGCCTCGGCTACTACTTTGAATCCCTAAGATCTTACTATATTCAGAGGGCAGCAAGTATTCACTATCTTCCAAAGCCATGAAAGGCATCATGCCTTCTTCTGCTCTACCCTGGTAAGGTTCTTCCGTACTTTTAAAGGCCAACAAATCTTCAATTTTAATGGGTGTCTTGCTTTCAAGGATCTGATCTACTCCTCCATGCAGTGTTCTCCTGGTAAACTCATCTCTCTCCCCAGGATCATAGCGCCTTTTCTAATCATGGCAAGATTAATGTAGGGAGCATCTAGGGTGGGAAGGTACTTGTCTGCTGGAGCTAGGGTTCTAGCATTGTAGCAAGCCTGCAAGTACTGCTTGTACTTTGCCAACACTGGACTTAAACCTGCTGGCTGTGGTACAGACTGACTTACTTCCAAAGGTAGTGACATGCCACCACTAACTCCACTTACAGGAGTAGCCGCAGGTTGTGAAATATTCTCAGCTGTCGTTTCTTTTACGTCGCCTCCATTTCCTGTAGTATAGAGTGAGAACACAGCAATAAAACTGTCCCTTGTATAATTTATAATGTGCATTACCTTTGAGTGAGAAAACTGAGCTCTCTGTAGAAGGCAGTTGACTGGGAAATCTTGCAGCTGTTCTCTCGGGACATACTTTTCCTGAAACCAAGTTTTAACCCCTCAAAATCAGTAAGATACACACGTTATGTACAAACCTGTTTCTATCAGTATTTCTCTGCCTGCTCCCTTTAGAGCGTCATTTCCCAGCAGTACCTCAAGAAATCTATACAGTCGATACGGACGTGCATCGATTCGCTTGCTTAGCTTAGAGACCAAGCTTATGGTCTTGGTTTGTTGAGATTCTGATGACCCTCAGCATATCAATCATCGTATCTTGGGAAATCAGATGTTTCCGTTGAAGCTGTGCAGCGACTTCAGCTGGGTTGACTATTGCACAGCAGAGTTGGCCAAAAAACTGTTTGAAAACCTTTAAGAGTTTCTTCGCTTCAGCCTCGGTCAATTTCCTTGACATATTATCGCACTCTGGTGACGAAGAATCGTCAGTTTCAGAGAAACTTATTAAGCCCTCTCCTCTTCTTTTCCTCTTCTCCTTTCTCTCGTCGCGACTACCGCGGCTTGTTTTCTTCCTTTGTCTCCTGGAGCCAGGGGTCTTTGGTGTCTCCTCTGGGGAAGCAGAAAGCGAGGCGCTGCCCCTGGCTAATTGGCTCATACTGCTCTCTTTGTGCTTTCTTTTCCTCTTTTTAACCCCTTGGCTTCCACCTCTAGGATCAGGGTTTGATTCTCACGTATATCATATCTTGAAGGTGCAGCTGAAGCTTTTTTCATCATTTTTCTTTTTGTCGTAGATAGTTCTTCTTTTCTCTCTTCTTCCTTTCTCTCGGATCGCACAGCTATTTTCTTTCCTTCCTCTTCACTAGCGGCTGCAGAAGACTCATCATCATGTTCCATTTCCTCATTTCCTTCATTTGATGACTTTTGTTCTGAGTCTCTGTCTTCTTCATCCTCACTGCTACCGTCTAAATCCCATTCTTCATCTTCAGAGTCTTCATGAATGCTGTTGCCTGATGCAGTATCTAATGGTATGGCTACAGCTTTCTTTTCTGAGTGAATTTCTCTTTCTCTCTTCTTTTCTATTGGTTTTGAACCCTTCTTTGGGTATTTTTCTTTGCCGGAATAAGCCAATTGCTTGGCCTTTTGGTTGGCTCTCTCACCTACTTCTCTTTTCTTAATCCTAACGTCTAATTCCTCCGCATTTAGGCCAGATTTTGGTGTTCTTGCTTTCGGCATTGTCTTTCTCGTAGGTTCAGGACTTGGGGGGACTTCACTTATCTCTTCTTCACGATTACTTGTAGAAGACGGTTCGGGGTCTTCTGATTCTGCTGCAGCAGCAGCTGAATATTTCTCTTTCTTTCTTCCTTTTGTCGTTGCTCCTTTGCATGAAAATGATGCTGGCTTCTCTTCGACGTATCCAGCAGATGATTCCCTTTGTCCTTGTTTCTCTGTGAAACTCTGCAGGATCAGGGTTTGATTTCTCACGTATATCATATCTTGAAGGTGCATCTGAAGCTTTTTTCATCATTTTTCTTTTTGTCGTAGATAGTTCTTCTTTTCTCTCTTCTTCCTTTCTCTCGGATCGTACAGCTATTTTCTTTCCTTGCTCTTCACTAGCGGCTGCAGAAGACTCATCATCATGTTCCATTTCCTCATTTCCTTCATTTGATGACTTCTGTTCTGAGTCTCTGTGTTCTTCATCCTCACTGCTACCGTCTAAATCCCATTCTTCTTCTTCAGAGTCTTCATGAATGCTGTTGCCTGATGCAGTATCTAACGGTGTGGCTACAGCTTTCTTTTCTGAGTGAATTTCTCTTTCTCTCTTCTTTTCTATTGGTTTTGAACCCTTCTTTGGGTATTTTTCTTTGCCGGAATAAGTCAATTGTTTGGCCTTTTGGTTGGCTCTCTCACCTACTTCTCTTTTCTTAATCCTAACGTCTAATTCCTCCGCATTTAGGCCAGATTTGGGTGTTCTTGCTTTCGGCATTGTCTTTCTCGTAGGTTCAGAACTTGGGGGGACTTCACTTATCTCTTCTTCACTATTACTTGTAGAAGACGGTTCGGGGTCTTCTGATTCTGCTGCAGTTTTCTTTCCTTTTGTCATTGCTTCTTTGCAAGAAAATGACGCTGGCTTCTCTTCAACGTATCCAGCAGATGCTTCCTTTTTCCTTGTTTCTCTGTGAAAACTCTGTACCTCTGATTCTGCTTCACTACTTGCAGTGAAATATTCATCGTCAGATTCAATTTTTAACTCCTTTTTGGGTTTTCGCTTATACCTCTGATTAGGATTGTGTTGATTATCTTGGTCGTCACTTTCTGTTACTCTTATTGATTTCTCTTTCTCATGAGCTGGCTTCTTTTTCCTTCTTAATTTCCTTTCCATTTTCCTTTCGCTTTCAAATACGTGTGTAGCTTTCATCCCTTTGTACATTTCCTTTCTCCTCCTTCACCAGTTCTACTTGTTGATCTGCACCGCGAGCGGAATATCTCCCTGGTTTTTCGCTCACCTTTTCCCGCTTTTCCGAGTGCATCTTTCTTTTCACTCTCCCGCTACCCTCCCCGTGATTATCACTTACTTTGTCCTGATGCAAGGGAGGACCACCTTCGATACATATTGCTTTCTGTTTTCTTTTCTTTGTTTGATCGGATTGAGCCTGCTTTTCATGTTGTTTGACTGGGGGATTAACATACTTTTTCTGTATTTCATCCGCTACCTTACCTTCACCCACACAATCTGACCTTAGTGCCTTTACTATATCTTCCCACGTAAATATCTCTTCTTTCTTTATTCGAATGGACAAGATTCAAGCAGCCGCTCGCCTTGATCAATTTGTTGCCTTTCCACACTTTCAATTTCACTTTTCTTCACCCCAATTTGCAAACCGATGGGTTTGTAACTCGTTCGTACGCGATAGAGGGCATTATATATTTTCCCGAGATCGTCCTCGCCCAAACCGCTGCTGGGGGACGCTTCTCGGCTCGATCCAGTAGCCATCGACTAGGCCGCGCCACGCCCAACGAAACGATAACCCGCGACGCTAGCGCGAAAACCGTCAAACTTCCAGGTAATGCGATTATATAAAACGGATCCACTGACACATAAGACCTACAGTAGATCTACCTTTTCGTCGGGAAAAGGGCTGGAGGAAGACTGGTGGATCTCTGCAGTCGCTCTCATCTTCAGTGGGTGGGCGAGGCACCGAGAATTGGGTATACCGACAATTGGTATTCCTCCGTATTCTCCGATATTGCGCATGCGCGCCACTTGTCCATAATTATTAAGTTGAGCGCAGGGGGTTTACAATTTACACATTGCCCTAACACTATCAAGCATGAATGAAAAAAGGTTGTGAGGTTCATGAAGTTTGTTGCTGAGCTGCAATCTTTGCCAGAGTCTGTGCAATGGCAGCACTAGCGTACTACTGGCAGATGACACCACTGAGGACGAGAGGAGGAGGAGGGAGGGGGGAGGTGGGGCTGGATGAGAGACAGGAGTTGGGAGAGAGAAGACCAGGTGGGGGACACCCTCGGACATCCAGCCATCACCCCTGATGAGCTCTGAGTTTGAAAAAATAAGACAGTTACAGGCCAATATTTGATGCAATAAGTAGATAACACTTTTCCCTTGGTTTGCAAGCCTAACCTTCACAATTCTCCACTGCTTTACACAGTGCACACACGTACATTGCCCCAAAATCTGTTTCATGATCAGGTTATTCCCAACCAAAAGGTTATGCCTAACCTGTTTTGCAATCAGGTTACATATTTCTGCTAAGTTTGTCCAGAATGTTATTATTGACCTGTTTTCTGATCCACTCCAGTTGAGAGGGAGGTAGCTGAGCAGTGAGTGCCAGTCTCTGGGGTTTGCTGGCCACCTGCTGGAGGAGGTGGTCAGCCAGACAGCCAGCCAGAGAGAGGAGCTCTCTACCGGCCACCAACTTGTCTCCCACACTCTGGAATGCCTGCATATGAGAAGCATCTGCTAGTACACGTTAATTTGTAGCGAAAACCTTTGAGTGGGAAAACACATGATTCGGTAATTTGGCGGTTTGACAGTAATGCTCGAATTTACAAATGCACGACGCACTAATACATCCAATGCACAGGTTCACTATCTAATCCTAATACACGTCAATTTGTTGCAAAAACTTTCGAGTAGGAAAATGCATAATTATGATGCATCAATGAAACCAATCCACCATGGCTCAGGTTCACCAATTTCCCATGTCATCCGATGCACTAATGTACGATCCACCATTAATACACTGTCGCACATCACTATGTGCACAATATTCTGTTAGCAGCTACGTCATAATGTGCTATCGAATAGTGCATGAGGCACAAAATAGTCAACTTGTACATGGTGATAAAGTGGCAAACCTCAGTTCCGCGGTCTCCCAGACCAGCTGCAAAGAGACTTGAGACAAAGTGTCTCCTAACGACCTCAGTCTCCACCCCCCACAGCTCTCCGAGGAGAAAGAGAGCACTCGTGACCTCCGCGACCTCTAGCCTCGGACCAGGGGGTGTCGGTCTGGGTCGACGACGACGGGAGGGAGTGAACGGCAAGACTGGGGATTGAGGGGCGGAGTTTCGGAGAGGGCGAGTCGAGATTATGAGTGACTGCCTCACAGAGAAACTGTGAGATGAGAATATTATCAAATAGGTGCAGTATTCACACTAGATGGCGAGCAGATGTTCAGTTTGTAAAACATTGTTTTTTAGCCATGTTCCCAGGCCCATTATTGTTTGAATGTGTGCAGTATATATAGCAAACAAAATTTGTCAAATACATGAAATTTTCCCACCTAAAAACTTCACCAAAAGTTTAAAATCCACACACAAGCTTACTCTCTTGAAGCCTTTGTGCTAACTGTAGTCACATCATTATCATAAACCTTTGTCCTCTTGTGCTGGAGTTGAGGAGGAGTGGGAGGGAACTGGTGGGTCCTTCCTCCATCGCCGCTCCAGCTCAGGAGCCCTTTCTTGGCCACCGTCCTCACCCAGGAGGGGTAGAACGAGGTAACGTTGATGGCGGGGCCGAGGATGAGAGCGAGCTCGGTGTGCAGGAGAAGAGAGAGGTAGGCCCGGAGGAGAGGGTGTGGAGGGAGAGGCAGGACTCGAGCCACGTCCATTAGGAGTCTCTTATTTCCAGCAGGCCTGCAGGGAGCATCAGGTACACTGAATAATAGCTTTGACACATTGAAACTTTCACAGACCAGTAATGTATACATGTTAGGAAGAAAAACCTTCAGCTGGTTTATGAACTAAAGTGTCTCAAAATCCACTACTCTTAACTCACACGGGGATCAAGATGGTATCTTGCTGAGCTGGATTTACTTCTTTCCCCTCCCTCTCCCTCCTCCTCCTCTCCTCCCCCCTCTCCCAGCTGGTAGAGATAGGTGAAGAGTCTTCTGGTGAGAGATGCCAGTTCCACTGCCCCACTTCTCTGCTGGGAACCCTGGCAGAACAGAGAGAGGCACAGGACGAGGAAAATGCCACACGGGGTAGTTGGTAAGGCACACAAGTTGAAAAATTGACCAAACTGCAAAGATTCGCTAGTGCATCTTCCGTCGGTCGCCATTTAATCGTTCATGTATGAGAAATGTGTCTCTCACTCTCTTTAGTCTATCGAGCAGTTCCATCACAGGTGGCTCGAAGACAGTCTGCCACAGAAACAGACAAGTACCTGCAGGGACACGAGAGTAGATATCATGACCTCACGATTGACTCGTGAGCTATTGCATGTACATGTATGTATGTATGTATGTATGTATGTGTGTTGCACCTGCTAGGATCCGGGGACCCGAAATGAGACTGAGACACTTCAGAACGTACTCGTGGAGCTCCAGGTACTGTTGGAAGTGAAAGAAGCAACATTAATGAATTTGTCATGGATTGTATAGTGGGAAAATTACATTGGTAGATCTTTATGATGCCAAAAGGCAAATGGCTTGCATGCATTGTGATACGTGTTCGAAATTCATAGCTGCAAACATGTTTTGAGGCTGCGTATACGTATAAGTTTGATATCTTCCCGCTATGCAGTACTATATAGTACAATTGATAAACTGGAGATCTGAAAACACTTCCTTCCTGCACCTTGGCAGGGTCGGTGGTCCAGAGACAAGAGGCCTGCCAGGCAGAGTGGACCAGTAGTGAGCAGCTAGAGAGGGAACGACTGAACATCTTCAGTAGCGGACTCAACTTCTCCACCACCTCCCCTTCACCTACACACATACACCAGATCTCACAGTACAATACTATAGCTCTCCCTATTCCTCACTCTTGGAAATAGAGCATGATTTAGCTACAGTTAGTGATTTTGCTAAGTACTTCACATGCTTAGCATTTTTATGTACAAAATTATGCTAGCTAGCCATTTACGTTTGCTGTATTTTCTGTGCAAGTATAATTATACTCCAGATGATGACGGGAAGCTTTATATTCACATGTGTTTTTGTTAATAGTCACTTGCAGTGCCAATTTTGCCAAAATCAGTTCATAACAACAAGTCTAAAAGAAATGCTATTAAAAGCTCTGTGGTGTGTGGATAACTCACCAGCAGCAGGGTGGAGGGTGTAGGAGGTGAGGGGAGACTGGCTATTGTATTGGGAGACATTCTCTGGCCCACCAACCAGTAGGCCACAG
The DNA here is from genome assembly GCA_030341885.1 of Geodia barretti. Classification (NCBI taxonomy): domain Eukaryota; kingdom Metazoa; phylum Porifera; class Demospongiae; order Tetractinellida; family Geodiidae; genus Geodia; species Geodia barretti. The sequence continues at coordinate 12,572 of CASHTH010000172.1, forward strand.
TGTTAGCTATCAGCCAGGGACCTACCGCCTCCAACATAGCCACTGATACACATCCTGTTGGGAAACAGAGAGGGGATAGAACAAAGATGTGCGTGCACAGTAAAACTAGAGATTTCAGTTAAATTGGTTCGGTTCATGGTTCCAAGACATACTCTAGAGAATGAAAGGATGTCAGGTAGGTAGATGGTTTTTTAGGCCCATGTGCCTATAACGTACCAGTATTGAAGGGTTCTGCCATAAGAAAAAGTGCATTATATACAGAGTATATATCACACACATGCTGTGTACTTGCGCAAACAACAGCAGGCATCTCTGTACTGATACTCACCCTCGCTCCCAGACTGTGTCTCCTCCTGTGTCTCCCCAGTGGTCTTCCTCAGTAGAGGGAGAGATGGAGCCCGGCTCACGACAGCCATCCCCACCACTCCACACAGACACGTGAGGACCTCCAGTCTCAGCTGGAGCCGCGCCCACTCCTCCCCTTCCTCCGTCACCGTTTCCCACCCCTCACCTCCTCCCTCCTCCCCTCTTCCCCAGTCTCCCTCCCCCCACCCCTCCCCCTCTACCTCCATTCCTTCCTCCTGTACCTCAGCCTGATGTGGATAATACATACATACATTACATACACAGTGCAACATTACAGTAGTTCTTACATCTCGGTTCCATTCCGACATGAGTCTCTGACAGAGAAGGATCAGAAGGAGGGCGTGGCCAGCATTGTGGGTGTGGCTGCATTGTCTCCTGACCTCCGTCATTGCTTCATTCATCCCCTCTCTCCTACCAGCTTCTGAAAAATACACAGAGGAGACAGGGAAGACATGGAAAGGGTAAAAACCAAGACTCATTAAGTGGGTGGGATTTGGGGACAAACGTTCTCCAATGCCTAAACAACTTCTGTTCCCAGACTCCCATTCCCAGTCTCCTGTTCCCATATTCCAATTCCCAGTCTCCTGCTCCCATACTCCGACTCCCTGTTCCCATACCCCAGTCCTCTGTTCCCAGACCCCCAATTTTCGGTCTCCTGCTCCCATACCCTAGTCCCCTGTTCCCAGACCCCCATTCCAGAGGGGTTACTGAGGTCACAAGACTCTCACCGAGAGAGGAGATGGTGGTGAGTATCTTGTGCAGTCTCAACAGTAGATAGCGAGGGTCTCCTCTGACTGGTAGCACTCGGCCACTCAGGAACACCCGCGTGAGCAACGTCTGGAGAACGGGACACACACTCATTGTGCATTCTTTATGGGTGGTTGAGGTGATGAGGGATAAAGACCCTCAGATCAATGCAGCACTTACAAGTACGTACATCAAAAGAGTATGACATTTAAGAGTTTGAAGCACGTGGAATGGCTCCATACTCTATGTGTCCACTAACCAGCAGTGTGGATGGCGGTACCCCACAGCCAGTCAGTAGACTCCGAACACTCTTCTCAGCAATCTCTTGTGTCAGCAAAACCTGAGATACATGTGTACATCTCTGCTAAATAACACACAGCGCCTTTTTATGCAGAAGCTTACGTGAAATAAGGCAAAACCTGCAAAAAAAGAAAGATTCAGTACAGAATTGCAGTACAATCAGTCAACTCACTAATGTCAGAAAGAGAAGATTCGCTGATGGATTTCTTGAGTGCTACTGTCACTGTTTCCATCTCCTCGCGTCGAGACTCGGCTGAGACCACACCCACTTCCCCACCCGAGACCACGCCCCCATTCTCCACTCGTACACAGCTCCACACTGCGACTCATCGTCTTCCCCGGGAGGTCGAAACAGCGGAGGAAGTCGCGGAGAGAAAGAGAGCGGACGATGTGGGTGCGGAGTTTGGCTGGTTTGCAGGCCGAGTAGCTCTGCAGGGAGCTTGCAACCTCTGCTGCAGCCTCTCCTGCCAGCCCACACAGATCACCCAGCATCTGATACGGACAAAGAGAAAGTGGGAAAGGAAAAAAAGAAGGCGTTAATCCAGATTAGCATGTGTGAAAATTTGGTTCAAAACCTGCCAATAGTAGCTGTCTTGGGACAAAATCAGGACATTTAGAGCCCACAATATTGCTATGGGAAGACTTAATCTTCTGGTAGATGGTGATTACAGAGCTTACATAACCCCGATATAAAACTTTATCTGAGCGAACTTTCACATGGTGTATTGTACATACATTGTACAGATGCTCTCAAACCTGAGGGAGGGAGGAGGAGGATGAGGGGAGGGGAGAAGGTTGTTTAGTGGCAGTGGCGGCCGTGAGCTGACTCAGACCAAGATGGAGACGAAACAGCTGCAGCACTCCAGTCAGGTACCCCCTCACTGCTCCATGGGCTGGGTCTACATAGATATCAATCACACTACTAAAAACTATATACCGGGTAAAACGATGAATCAGAGGTTTTTTGACAAACACGGAGTAAATAGCAACTTTGGGTAATCAGTGGTCATTGGATATCCGGTGACATTGCTGAAATCACCGGCAAAACCCACGGCATTAGAGAGTTAAGGCAAACGCAAACAGCTCCACCTACAACTCACAACTATCTGCTCTTTAGGCAGAGTGCTCTTTCTGCTGAGCTACCAGGGCAGCTCAGCACTTTCAACAATATCTCATCTAGTGAGCACATAGAGCTATGTAGTAATGTACATTACATGTAGTATGTACTAAGTAAAGCGTGAGCTATTATATTCTTCACCAGCTACACGTATCAACACTGTACATACTGGAGGGATTGGTGCGAGTGAGAGCAGTGTATATGACGGTGGCTGGATAGTGGGCAGGTAGTCCAGAGACTGGGTAGGAGTACACAACTCTCTCCACTGCCTGTAGAGGGTTAACAGCAGTGCAACTTCAAAGAACATCTTTGCTCTCTCTTAAAGGTAAAAAGCAGACTGCGCTTGAAAAATGGGTCCATGGAACAATGTATCATACCAACCAACACTACATGAATCTGATTGGTCGATCAAATAAGCTATGCACTTGCTACTTGCAACATAGTCAATAGTCGGTCTACTCTATGCACAGTGGACATACATCTTTGAGAGAGTGTGCCGTCTTGAGAGTTGTAATAATCTGGAGCAGCACCTCACCATCACCTGCACCAATATATGGGGACATTTACCTCTCATATATACTGAGCTCTAAATGAGTCTGTAGGAAACTCAGCATCCAGCTACATATAGAGTTGAGGTTGTCACAGCTGACCTGACTGAAGAGCAGGGGGCAACTTTTGGAGGAGGTGAGCATCGTGAGATGATGAATCGTTTAGTCTGCGGAGAGTGGAGAGAGGAGACAGGGGGAGGGGGAGAGGAGTGAGGGAGGGAAGAAAGGAACAGTGGAAAAGCCATCTTGCTTTCCCCATTCCCATAACTCGCCGCCTTGTCTCAAGTCCTATTTTGCAAGTCTAAGGGTTCAGCTACCTGACTAGAGTTGGGAATGGTACGAGGAAGGAGAGAAGGTGGCCATTTGGGCACAACAAGACAGCAGTGTCTCGCAGACCACACCCCTTGCTCCACCCCTCTCCATCGCCGCCCGAATCTTCATCTGATTTCGAAGCCGTGATCACACCGTGAGGAGCCATCAGCAACCTGCACATTACAAATGACGCCAACCACACATCAAACGTACATACATTGCTCTACAGCAGAGAGAATATGTACCTGCAACCTTTCCCTACTTGGAAGACAGCCACTCTGCTGCCATTCTGAACTGGCCAGAGCTGCAGTAAAGACACATTCCGATAAAAACCCTCGATTTGCCATTGTACTATTCTGGTGTGATCCATTTTTGAAGTGCTAAAAATTTCACAGCTCAGGAGTTTATAGATAAGTATTCTCTCTCCCTCCCTCTTGCCTCAAGAAGTCCTCTGCGAGGAAGATAGAGACACAGACACTGGGCCCTCTTCCCTGTCTCCCCCGGCAACGACCTCTCGCGACCTCCGCTGCTGCTGCTAGAGGAAGACCGTCCCTTCTTCCTCTTGTGTCGCCCGCCGGCAGACGGGGGGTCAGAAGTGGAGTCTTGAACCAGGAGCCAACCAGTCTGAGCATCTCGGTATCCTGTAGCAACCAGGGGACCACTGAACAGTGAGTGTCTGGTTCACTACAGGCAGAGTCTTGTCAACACATTTGCTCTAGAGATGGTCACTTCAAAACAGCACACAGTATTCGCCAAGAGAGAGAAAATGGTATGTGGAACTGGGTCTCAAGAGAGAGAAAATGGTATGTGGAACTGGGTCTCAAGAGAGAGAAAATGGTATGTGGAACTGGGTCTCAAGAGAGAGAAAATGGTATATGGAACTGGGTCTCAAGAGAGAGAAAATGGTATGTGGAACTGGGTCTCAAGAGAGAGAAAATGGTATGTGGAACTGGGTCTCAAGAGAGAGAAAATGGTATGTGTACACATTGTGGAACTGGGTGTCCAAAGCACTGAGCTACAATTTCGGAAAAGTATCTGCTGCTTTAGTCAAATAGCAAGACAAAACCTATACCGTGACTGGCTCAAGCACTGCAGCTCGGTTTTGTTAGAGACCTTTCTAGGTTGTTATTTCATCATATCTATAAACATGTATACCCTTCCAAACACTGAGCTACAAATCCCTTACAAACCTCACTATACCGGCCAGGTCAAATACATACATAGCTGGAAAAACCTGTCAACACCTCCAGCTCGCTTTTTGTGCGTATGTACCTTTCCACATTCTCCTGACGGTCATGGAGTGGTTCTCGAGGAGAAGGACTCGTCCAAATCCGTCCACACACACCGAGAGATCTCCGAGAGGAGACACACTGATGGAGCTCACTGCCCGCCTCTCATCTGGGACGTTGGTACTGTGTTGTGTACATAGTGAGTGAAGTGAGCGTACAACCTATATACACGTACGTACGTGTTGATTGCACAATTACTGTAACTGAGGAGAGTGTTGTAATAAATGTACGAAATCACAAAATAGAATGTGACAGTACACGAGGGCTAAATTCAACAATAGGGCGGCCCAGTGTAAGATGGAATGCAATAAAGTTTCCGTTTTTAGTAACATTTTCTATTAACGCCACATTCCCTTTAAGGCATTTTGCCAAGCAATAACTCTACGTGTAGATGTACACAGTATTATATTATAAGTAAAGGTTCTTCTGACCTCATTGGGAGGTTCAATATCAACTTCTTCTCTGGTGGCTTGGCCTTGGAAGGTGGTGTCCCTCCCCCTCCTCCCCATCCCAACCAACCCCTGTACACATTATAGCAAAGACATGCACGTAGCATTGACAAACTGTTGGTGAAATGATTTCTCACCCAGCCCGGGAGAGTTTCCCAAGTACAGATCTGGTCATCTTTGAGGCAACTGCCGACACTACTTCCGACACGTTCACAGTCCCCGAGTCCTATTACAGAGAGTGACAGAGTATGCAAAAAGAAAAAATGGAAGAGAGGGGTCAATGGGAGATGACCAACTACGTGAAATCTACATACACACAAACTGCATAAATGGCACCGAAGATTTACACTTCTCATAAATGATTTAGTAAAAACAAGTCCTGCATGAGGTACTGTAGATACAAGTGCAAACAGACCTTAGAGATTTTGTACAGGGATATCATTGGACTTTCTCCCACAACGATGAGCTGTGATTGGGGGGCGGGGCTTCCTCTGACGGTGGTATCATATCCTCCGACGTTCCCTGCTTCACAGAGATAGTCGTACAGACTGGGAATGGATGGAGCTGGGGGGGAGGGGAGACAGTTGGTAGAGATATAGGAAGCGAGAAAAGAGGGTGAGAACCGACGTAAATTTTGGAAATCTATGCACATATAATTATACAAGATGCAACCATGGTTAAAATTATGAAATTAAATGACTTGTTTTGCACATAATTTCTTTCAAAACATTCATATAGGGCCATGGCACTGTATGTATGTAGGCTTGTACGTACTATATACCAAGAAGTGCTGCATCAGCAGTTCTTCCCTGATCTCCGAGTCTCCACTTTCTGAAGCTGATTGTGGGGGCCTCCCCCTCGTCCTCCTCCTCCTCCTCGAGGGACGACTTGTCTCTAGTCTCCACGGCATGGTGGACGGCTTCGCACAGACTCCACCCCTCCACCACACACACCAGACTTGAGAACACCACCAACACCCCACCCACCTGAGGCGTCAGTGTTCAACAAACATTGAGTGTCAATACTTAGGGATTTACACATTTTACTGATTGAGATCTGCCTAAGTGTCATCCCTAAATTATTGATGACGAGGTAAATTTTAAAGCAATCTGCAAAAAATATTTGTTGCCTGATTAGAACCCTCAGAAGGCTCCTAGTACATGCGTATTGCCAAGGGAACTTGGATGATTTTTTGAGAACACAATCTTTTAGATAGAGGTGGAGTTGCGTACATTGGCTTTAGTGGGTGAGTTCTGCAGGTCCCCACTGGGGGCCATGCACCGAATTTTGACCACTGGTTCCCCGTGGAGAAACTGGGTGAACAAACTGACCCCCATCTACAGAGAAAAAAATGGTCTCTGTCACACACACAAACACTAGAGCCACATAAAGTATGGCAGATAGTTGGTTTATACCTTAGAATAAGCTCGGATACAGCCGTCTGAGAATCCTACTAGAACAACACTGGACGGCTCTTTCCTAGAGGGAGAACTGAAGAGGGAGGGGAGAGAAGGAGAGGGCGGGTAAGAGAAAAACAGCAGAGCCCGCACTGTCGGAGGATGACAGAGGGAGGGAGATGCAACAGTGTTTCTCCCAGCTCACCTGGACTCCAAGGCCACGGGAACTACGACGACGGCAGTAGCTATAGGTCTGAAAGAGAGGAGAGCTTCAAAATAGCACACCAGGACATTTCTCATTGTTGCCGTGTTACATCACCTTGGTGTGTTGGGATCGCGAACTACTTTCAACAGTCCTTCATAGCTGGTCTGATAGGCAGCAGAGGAGACACGGACGTCGCCTACTGCTACTCTTGGAGCATGCAGCGAGTCTGCGTGGAGCAGAAACAGCACATCTGGTGTATGTCTGTACATGTCTCCATGCAGTGAATGCTGAGTATATAGCTATATACTGACCCGTGGATGCTACAAACTGGGCCTTGAATGAGGCTATAAAGGCCAGCAGCCTCCCAGTGGGACACACGGCTATCTGCACCTCCCTCGCCTGCTCCGAGGGTCCCTATAATTATAGAGAGATCAGTACGCGCGAGAGTCCAGAGCACACGAACATGTGTACGACCTCATGCTCTTCCTGGCCAGCAGAGCCCGCACTGTCGGTCGAGTAGAAGAGCGCAGACGTCACCAAACCAATAGGCACGCCTGCCAGCCGCACCAACTCGCACTCCATTGCAGAATTCCTCTCTTCCTCTTCACTCTCTTACACCGCTCGCACACTCGCGAGTACCACGCGCGTTTTTCAATATTTCTCGGTGAAACTCAACAAAAATTCGTACAATTGGAAAAGCAATACGTATCGGACATAAAACTCGGTGTCAATATTTCTTTGATAGATACACTAAAATCTCCTCTGAGCACCAGCCTACGTCTCCTTTATCTCCTGATGCAAACAAACGAACAAAAGAAAAATGAACACAAAAAGTGAGGGTTGGCTTCTGCTAACCTCTTCCCAGCCTTCGCTGGCGCCGGCGAGATGGTAGTGGACCTTTCTGAGCTCAGCGAGCCTCGTCCGCTCCATCTCCAGCTCTTTCTCCAGTTCCAGAGCCTTCACCTGACTCTCCATCTCCAGCCTCTTGGCCTGAGTCAGAGACATGTTGGTGTAGTCCATCTTCTTACCTGGAGGGAAGATGAGAGGGAGGGAGGGAAGAGGGAGTGAGGAAAGGGGGGAAGAGAGGGAGGGAAGGAGTGGAGAAGGGAAAAGGAAGAAGGAAAGAGTAAACAAGGTGAGGGAAGAAAATGAGCAAAAAGACACAGAGGGTGAAAGAGTTATGTAGGTCGTACTGTTCTGTCTGGTGACTTTTGCTCCTGATTGGGTGGAGGCTACCACTTGACCTGTTGCCTCTGACACTGCGAAAAGGAACACCAAATGTGTAATCGGGAACTGCATAAGTAAACAGACGTCAAATGCTAGTATGGATAGCTAATGGAACCCTCAAAAGTATAGAGGTCACCCTCTCTTTTCCCAGAAAAAATAGTGGCTGCACTTAGTTATGTACCAAAACAGATTTTTTCGTGGTTTAATATTCGTGTCTCACATACACATGCACCTGTACGCACAGCATGTATAAGCTATACGGTATTACATCCTCCCCACTCTCTCTCCTCCCTCTCTCCCCCCACACACACCATCTCTGGAGGAGGATTTCAAGCTCTTGAGCTTCTCGCTCTTCGGTCGAGCCTTGACGCGCGAGGCGGCCACCAGTTGAGCTGTGCTGGCAGCAATGTCGTGAGACGCCACCATCAGCTCCTCAAACTTGCCGGTTCTCTGCACCACCTTGTCAGCCGCATCCCTGGAAGGACGGATACGGTACCGTAAAGACTTTTTAAAAAAACTTTCATGAATGGCGTAAAAGCTGTTTTCTGCAATGTGTGGTTGGGCAACATGTTTGGCACACTAAAACCAAAATTTGCGAAAATCTCCGAAATTTGGCAGTTTTTGTTACATTGCTTTATTGTTTCAAATTTCCACAGATCAGTAGTTTTGGTAAGTACATACACTAGTACTCAGTCTCACACAAGAACAGTGGCTCCCCAGCCGACTTGTTTGGCGGCAGAAATGAGACCTTCCGACCAGCGGGAGTTCTTCTTGTAGAAATCATAGGCCGTCGCATTGCTTCCCTGAGTGGTGCAAGTAGAGAGATCAGTCACCCGAGGAGCCTACTATAAGAGCCACAAATGGAGCAAGTTCTCTAAGTTTAGCATACTGTCCGGAACACATGGGAACTTTTCTGTCAAAAATGGAGTCCATGCTCACAAAATTTATCAGAAGACGCTAATTTCTCTCTCTAATATTTCACGGTGTAGCAGAAGAGGAAGAGAGAGATGTATGTAGGACAGCACCATTCCCTCGGCGATGATTTCTCCCTGTAGGTCTCTGGCTCTGATGATGAGGGTCTTGATGGTCTTCATGAGACCGGTGCAAGAGTCCAGGATCCTCTCGTTGACCTCCAGTTTGACCCCCGAGTCACCCTCCCTCGCCTTAGCCAACATCTCCTGCAGTCAGTGACAGACACCCGAGAGAGAGAGAGAGAGAGAGAGAGAGAGAGAGTGAGCTTGTACATTCTGACATGCAGTACATATATACATTTTTGCTTGAGGGTTCTAATGAATGCATGTGCCACAAACACAGATGGCGTATAAACACATCATGTGTTACGTTAATGATTTGCCACATAGAGTTAAAAGTCTCTGAATATACACACATTATGTGTGAGTGAATTATTTAAGAGAGAGAGAGAGAGAGAGAGACCTGAATCCTGCGAGCTGCCTCCTCCACGGCCTGCGAAGTGGCTGCCAGTTCCTCCTCCACCACGTCACCCAGTGCCTCCTCCTCCTTCCCCTCCCCCGCCTCACCCACCAGGTCCTGCAGTAAGAGGACATTGGCATTAAAAGTAGCGAGAATGCTTCTACATATGTAAATCATGACATCCAGTACATTACTGGGGGAACTATCAATTGGTATTTACCAGCCCTCAAAGTACATGTATTCTCAAAATTGCTCTAAAATAGACTGCACCACTCTATATATGGTAACAGACGGGACCAGAAGCTGTGCTACTATCATAATGTACATGTAGGTTGTGTTGACTCACGCCTGCCAGTCTCCCCAGACCCCTGATGGTCTTCTGGAGAGCGTTCCCGGCAGAGGCGATGGTTCCAGAGCCCGGTTTCTCTCTCTTCAGTACCGACAGGTACTCCAGACACTGCTCTCCTATGGTCTGCGTGCTCTCCTCCAGCTCTGTAGACAGTGTCAAATGGGGTTTTAGCTTTTTACTGATCATGAATGTATAATATATATACTATATTGGGAATGTGACGGTGTATTGCAATTATGGTTACATTAAGGGCCTTGTGTAAGTGTAATGCAAACAAGTTCTACATTTAGCCCCTATACACTGCCATGTTCCCTTTAATAGGATTCAGATTATGGTTATTGGCAATACTCTCGCACTTGAAGCATGAAAAACAAACACCACCTCACTTTTCCCCTCCTCAACGGGGGCGAGATGGGACGTGGCCACACCCAGTAAGACGACCTCGCACATGGAGTGGGTGTAAGTGGACAGAGACGAGAGGGCCTTCCCCATTGACGAGGGGTCGCTGTTGTACACGGAGAAACTCTCAGTGACAGAGTCAATGACGTCCAGACTGGTTTTGGTGTGGCCCAACAAGAAGGCGGGGCTACAAGTGGCCCCGCCCAGGTCAGGGTTCTTGAGCTCGTCCAGTACCTTGCGGATGACGCTCTCAGATTCTTCCACAGCTTGTACTGCAGAGAGTGCGGTCTGTTAACAGCTTAGTACATACCAAACCCACTATCAATGGAGCATATATGGAAGTGTAGTGCAGTGGAACTCTATATAAGGCACATACAAAGGTAACTTGCTTAGTTGTGAGTGGGGAGTGTGTGAGGGTTGGGAGTGTGTGAAGGTGTGGAGTGTGGAGTAGGGAGTTTGTGAAGGTGGGGGTGTGTGTGTGAGTGGGGAGCGTGTGAGGGTGGGGACTGACCAACGAGATCGTGGTGAGGGGCAGTCTGTTCTTTCTCCTGCAACTGTTGTTCCAAACTCTGCTGAGTCTTCTCCAGTTGAATTGACATCTACATGGAGCCACATGTGTACATATATAGGAAGTATATACAATATTATGCAAAACGAAGGAAGGGGGACAGAATGAAGAGGGAGAGAATTTGAACAGAGAGGTAAGAGGAAGGTGAAAGTATAGAAAAAGGAAGTGAGTGAGTAGTTCACCATTTCCTTCTTGCGGAGCTCCTCTCTAAGGAAAGCAGCCTGTGCCGTCTCCTCCTCCTGTATGTATGAATGACGAGAGACAAGAAACCGCTAAACCACCTGCTAGTGCTGTGACATCACTATGCACACACTACTGGACCTACAAAGGCAGCCTTGGCCTCCTCCAGTTCAGCCCTGAGTTGAGTCACTCTGTCTGCCTCCTCCTCTGCCTTCTTTTCCACCTGGTCCACCTTCTTCGTCGTTACCTTCACACACACGAGGAGAAAAGAAAAAACAAGTGAGGTGGACCTCAAACGACGGGTATTTTCACATGAACCGCACGTGGAAATGGTAACCAACAATGCGCACATTGGCATGTTTGCACGATGCACTTACAGATTAAAATATGTACCACAATATTCCGACCACACTATGGTATATATAGTATAATTACCTACAGTAAAATTTGTACTAGTTGACCTGTAGTTTCTTCCTGCCTTCTCCCTCGGTCCTCAACAACTGGATGTGCTCGTTACGCAGCTTGGAATAGACTTCCTTCAGTTTGACAAACCTTTCCTCTGACGCATTTACTCGAGCTGGACACACACACACACACCATCCAAACCAGTGAATGGGGTACTATATACAATGCATGTATGTAAAATGGACTCATTACCTTCTGCAGTAACCGATGCTCCCTTCTGGCAAGATTCAAGGTCCTTCTTCAACAGAACATTCTCCTATACAAACAAAATATAAGCATTTAGGTTGTAGGATTCAGGTTGGCAAGGAGTAGGGAAGCAGGCTGATATAAGTACAACTGTACAGAGCAAAGCAAAGGCAACCTAATCAACTACAGGACAACTTTTTCCTTCAAGGAAAAAAAGAGCTGCCCTGGGTGTCATTCGAACCCTAATCAACTACAGGACAACTTTTTTCTTTGAAGGAAAAAAAGAGCTGCCCTGGGTGTCATTCGAACCCATGACACTCTGCAGTCTAGGCGAGTGCTCTACCAACTGAGCTACCAGGGCAGCTCAGCAGGTAGTAGTAAACTAGGCGTAGTGTTGAAATTTTTTAATGCATACTGAATGTGACATACATTGCACGTCTGCTCTGCAATCTCCTTGTACTCCTGTATCTCGGCCTCCAGGTGCATCTGCCTCTCCCGCAGTCGACCGATCAGCTCCTGGTTGGCCATCTCCTGCTCCTCCAGTTCTCGGAGCCTCTCTTTCAGCTCAACCACCTCTCGCATCAGCTGGTCAATCAGCTGGTCCCTGGGGGTAAGGTGGTGGGGGTAGGACACTGATTTACATAAAATAGGCAACAGGGGACACTTTTGACGAGAAAGATTTAAAGATTTAACGAGTCATCTGTTAAGGTAATATAATTCAAAACACTTGGTACAACTGGCAAGATAAAAAAAAAGTTTCTCAGAAAATATGACAATCTTCTAAGTAAAGTTGACACAAGTTCCTCAATAAAATACTGCAGTAGGTTTTACTATGAGTACTTACACAGTGCTTGACTAACACTGCAATATCTGTGAAACATACACTATACCTGGTGTCTTTTCGTGGGGGTGGAGCAAAGTCAAAACTCTCTGACGTCGGTGAACCAAACGCTGCGTTGAACCTCGCTTCGTCGGTTCGTCTCGGAGGAGGCTGCAAGTAGTGGAGAGAGCAGAGAGGGAAGAAAATAGGAGAGAAGGAAAGAGGAGATGTCAAATGGTGACAGGCGAACAGGAATAGAGAGAGAGAGAGAGAGAGAGCAGCTATATATAGAAGAGAGAACCAGCAAGCAAGAAAAGATAAAGAAATAATTAACACACTTTGCTGGAACTCTCCGAGTCAAGTAAGAGAGAGGGAGAGAGAGAGAGATGGGAGAAAGAAGAGAGGGGATGAAGGTGAGCTCACATCAGGTGAAGGTTCCCTGGCAGTGGATCCCTGCAGTGAGGTGAGGGAAGACTCTTCCTGTTCCGGCATCCTCACCACCTGTCTTGACAGTTGTTGGTCAATTAGCTCCCCAGGTAGTAGGAAACTTGGTGGGTCCTTTGAAGAGTATCATGAAATACGCACATGCAAGTAATGTAGACAACACACTGAGAATTGGGGCGACTCACGGGAGAGAGAGTGGGAATCTTGACCAGTGGCTGGAGATACTTCATCTTACTGGCTTCGAGGAAGTACTTGCGAAGACTGCACATCCAGTAACATTGCACATTCATTTTTTTAGAGATGGAACAAGAGACACATAATTTTGGCGGTTTAGAAGGTTTACACAAGGATTCAAACCCAGCAGCTGCCCGGCATGATAATAATGTGGTACACGCTTGATGGTAATTGATGTGGTCAATTTTAGGCAAATTGATACACGGGAAGTAACTTACGCGTGGTACTGTCTGTTGAAACGTTCTCTGTGACCTGACAACGTATCTGCCGGCAGAGCTGTGTGCGTGTGCGTGTGTGCATGCGTGCGTGTGTGTGAGGAGTAACAGTCAACTCCACAAATACAGCAAATGGTATGTACTGTATATTCATAGTTGTATGGCTGTATTTGAGAGTGTGATGATTACCGGCATGTAGGGCCTTCATGAGCTTGAAGACTAGATCATAGAGAGCTGCAGAGTCCTGGAATGAGCAGGAGGATTGAGTGAGTGTGGAGAGAGAGAGAGAAGCAAGATGATGAGGAAGAAATAGGGAGAAATAAGGAAGAGGGAGGGAGAGAGGGGAGGAGGAAGGGGAAGATAAAAGAAGTGGAAAAGAAGGGAAGACAGATAAAGAGCGAAATAGGAGCAAAAAGAGAGAAAGAGGGAGAGAGAGACCTGGATGGCTGGGATGAGAGGGGCCAGACGACACTGAATCTGTGCGGCTGTCACTCCGCGAGAAGGATCGATGCTGGTAATGACTGCCGCATACAAGTGGAAGAGAGCCGACTGCAAAGTGTCACAACACCTCACACTGCCACTGCGACAACCTTGTAGGTACATATTTATACAGTGGGTAGAGGAAGGTGAGGTTAAGAGTGTGTGTGTGTGTGTGGGAGTGTGGAGAAGTGAAAGATGGCAGGCCATGTTTTTGTACAGCTATATGCATGATGTGGGGTCAGTACTCATATCCAATCCACATAATGAAAGAGAATCAACACTAAGTTTGTATAGTGTGTCTGTGTGAGTGAGAAAAGTGGGGAAGTTCAAGAATAGAGGGTGGAATGGTGCAATACTCTAGAGAGTGGGGGACCATACAGTGACAAAAGAAGAGTAGAGTGGAAGACTGAGAGAGAGAGAGAGAGGGGGGAGCAGGGAGAGCGGGGAGACACACTCACACAATGTCAATGTTGGTCGGAACTTTGAACTCTTTGTCCTCCAAGTTGAGATTTGCAGGAACCTCTGGGTTCTAATGTACATACATACTTTACGTTGGTGAACACACGAGCCCACTATACAGTATGTAGCATCGTACATACATTTCACTCACGTGTGGAAATAATCTCAGTCAAGGGGTAATACAGTGGAACCTACAAACAAGGGACACTGTGGGACCAATGATTTTGTCCCGTGTAGGAAAGGTCAGTCTCCGATCTCGGAGGTCAAATTAAAGTATTGGCATGGGGTTAAAACCAAGTGTCCATGTAGAGAGATCGTCCCTATCTCGGAGGGTCCCTTATCGGAGGTTACACTCAGTATTATACAATTGACAAACATACGTGCAGAGAGAGAGCCACTGTACAGGTCACGCTCACCTTGACGTAGAAGGATATCCGGAGCATGAGGACCTTGATATAGGCAGTGTTCAGTGGCGCAAAACCTGCCACTGCGTGACTCTACAGAGCAAAAAAAACGGTGTTAATTTAACAGGAGAGGAAAAGGTTAGTAGAGCAGCTATTATAAAGGAAAAATGCTCCCACCCTCTTGCCCCAATGAGAACCCCTGTGAAGAATGGTCACTCAGGGAGGGAGGGGGAGAGGGGAAGTATGAGTGAGGAAAAGAAGGTGAGGGGGATGAAGGAGAGAGGAGAGAAGGTGAGTGAGCACGCTCACCCAGTGTTTGCCAACATCTGACAGAAACTTGAGATGCTGAGCAGACTTCTTCACAACCTGCACACCACCACCGACGACAACATTACGACATCACGTCACAGAAAATGTAATTACTAATACTTCACTATGCAGTAGAGTACATACTCCATAAAAACCAGTAACCAGGATGAAATACGTATATTAACCTAGTACATATATATATGTAGTACACTACTTATAGTATCGGGAAAAGGCAATTTTTTGACAAACTGAAGGTTCTCACATCTGGGTAGCCGTCACGGAAAGTTCTGTGGATGACGAAACAGGTTTTCCAGCACACTATGTGTGATCGCAGGACTGGAAATTGACGGGCGACCCTCCAGAAAGACGCGCAGCCTTTCTCTCTCCAGGTAGCAATTAGAGCATCTTGGAGGGAGGGAGAGAGGGGGCGAGGAGGGAGAGAGAGAGGGAGAGAGGGAGAAAGATCGAGTGGGGAAAGAGAGATGCATACAAGAACATTCAATCCACGAGAGATTTGGGAAATCACTTATATACTCTCACAGTCAACTCGTGCAAACATTTCCTTCCAGTCGTATGCACAAACATGGCAACAGATACATACATAATTTATTACACAACCACAACACCGGTGCTTTGCACACCTATTTTTGTAAACAGTAGCCTCAAAAATGCCAGAAACACATTTCTATAATACACTACATACATGACATACAGTCACCTATTTTTGTAAACAGTAGCCTCAAAAATGCCAGAAACACATTTCTATAATACACTACATACGTGACATACAGTACGTGTGTAACAACAACAATACACGCAATAGTTTCGAGGAATCGCAGAGTTATGAGAACACGCCGTGAGCGACACACCCAGGAACAGTTATCAAACAGCTCTACATGCTCTGGGCGTGCGCTCCATGCACCATATATACCTTCCACACTTCTGTCCATAGAATTGTGCCTATGGCTCTCTTGTGTGTATGTATATCTAGTTCTCTCTCACAATTGGTTATGTTCTCAGGGGTTTCAGTGGCCAATCGTGTAGATGTAGCTACTTTTGCTTGCTGCGTTTAAGTGCTCCCGCATGCGTGCAAACATGCAGGTTTGGCATAACACGATCTCACTCTATGGTAGTACTACTGATCATGCACGCACATATGTATTAACTCACTTCGGACGTGTTTCTCTTTGGGAGGTGCCTCGGTACTGCTCAGAGCCTTAGCCAGCGTCTCATGCTATATATGGACAGACAGAGTCAGTTAACAGTTTCACATGTCGACAGACCAAGTAACAGGTGTATACGTACGTCACATCAGGGAATGTTGTACTATAGGCACACTTCATTATTCACAATTCCTCATACAGAGTGTTACATGTATACATATGTAGAGAGCTATATACAAAAATGGTGTTTGCCAAATTCACTGCACACCAGTTTCAGCCATTATTATACATACACAGGTAAGGAACATGGGTGAAAAATTGGGTGGCCTAAACTGCTCGTACTTTTAGTGAGTACATGAGGGGAAGTACAGGCCAACAAACCATCCTGAATACCTTGACTACAGCTGAAGAGTGCAGTGCAATAATCGTCAGGAGTGACTGCGGAAAATAAGGTGGCCTAAACCTTTCGTACTTTTAGCAAGCAAGTGGAGGGAAGGACAGGCCAACAAACCATCCTGAATACCTTGACTACAGCTGAAGAGTGCAGTGCAATAATCCTCAGGAGTGACTGTGGAAAATAAGGTGGCCTAAACTTTTTGTACTTTTAGCAAGCAAGTGGAGGGAATGACAGGCCAACAAACCATTCTGAACACCTTGACTACAGCTGAAGAGTGCAGTGCAATAATCCCCGAATGACTGTGGAAAATCGGGTGACCTCAACTTTTAAAGACATTAAACCTTCTTCCAGGTAAGGGATCTGGTGCATCCTCAGTGTGTGCTGTTTACTCTGAAGGGAAATGGGGCACATTTCCCACTGTATACATAAGGAAAGGGAAGTGCACCCAGTCACACTATGGTGAACCTGTTAACACCAGGAGAATACTCTGAGAATACTCTTCTCACATAAACAGACAAGGAGGTTCCAGAATTACCATGAGTCAGGGCGCTCGCCAAGACTGCAGAGTGTCGCGGCTTTGACCTCGGCGACACATTGCGTCGAACTTGGCATATTGATGGGGTGCACTCGCGCAAGTATTGACCAAAGTTTTTCAAGAAGACAAGGTGCATATCCATTGACGCGTGTTATATGCAATATCCCAGGCATGTAGTAAACAGAAATTAAATCTCGTCTGGGACGACAGCCCCAAGTTAGTCGATCAAGGACAGAACATACGCATAGGTAGAAAAAGGTCACATGAATGAGGTATATAGAGCTCTTTCAGATAGTGCCTCATACTGCCACTCATACTGCCTACCGCTGAGCTACACCTAACAGAAAGTGCAATGCAAGCCTGCTGGTGGCTAGTTCATGATGATTGTGGTTGCCAATAGGAATACAGCTCGACTATTAGACAGCTACACATGCAAGGGACTGTACACTTACATGTGGCTCCATGCAGGTGGATATGTTACATGAATGAATAGCACAGCTACAAAAGGTACACTGACCAGGTCTTTTTCAAACTTTTCCCTGTCGACGATCACTTCGAACCTCTGGGGGCCGAGAATGGACGACATGGCCTTCTCCACGCGGCGCGGGGCTAGTCTCGTTCAAAAGAATCCCTCTCTGTTGTAGCTGGGAGCTTTTTTCCTCGTCTTTCCTCCTCCCAGTTTCCCGGCTTTCTCCTTGCGAAATTACACAGGTCCTATTCCATTCCAGAATCGGAACGAAGCGGGTGACGGGGAAATCCCGTGGGAGTTGCCCTCTTGCGTTTGTGTGTCTTCAGCCAGCACATTGCACTCTCAGCGCAACATCTTTTAACGATTCCACGTACGCCCCACCGAGGAAGTGGTCCACAGAGATAATGGAGGACACCGCGGCCTCCGATCAGGAGAAACAGTGCTCTAACTGGTACGTCAGGCAATAGTACGGCTGTAGCTAGATACTCGTAAGGTGTTCCACCCCCTGTTGTGAGTCGTCTAGCTAGCTCCTCTCATGGGGAAGAGAGACTGGCTTTGAAAGAGGCTGAGAATAAGTACATGTAGCTGTACACACGTCCTGCTTTTGGGAAGGTATGCTCTGCCAGGAGTTGTATCTCCACCCACTTTTCCCTCCCCTTTCCCCCTCTTCTCTGTCACTCTGCCGGCTCCAGCAAGCGGTTCATCTCTGCCAATGCCTTTCTCCTGCACGAGGCCCACTGTCGACGTCACCTCCGACTCTGCGAGGTGTGTCAGGAACCGGTTCCACTCCAGGACATGGAGGAACACCACCGGGAAAACCACGCCCCCCAGTCATGTGACCATTGTGGGGCCACCATGCCTGCCGACAGACTTGAGGAGCACCTGGTGAGAATCGTCTCTCTTCTTCCTTTTCCTTTCTCGCTCTCCCTCCCTCCCTTCTTCCCTGCTTCCACCCCCTCTCTCTCCCTCCTTCCCCATAGACGAAAGGTTGAAGCAAGATAATTATGTATGTAGGGGAACGAGAGTGAACAGATCTTCTCACCTTATACAAAACAGCCGTCCACTCATGTACATATTGTGTACCAGGCTGCATTAGCCGCACTAATAGATTCAAACTCCCTATAATGATGTACACACAGGAGAGCCAGTGCCCAGAGAGGGAAGTCAACTGCAAATATTGCGAGCTGGAAGTCAGGGCTGGGGACTACGACTCGCACATCGAGACCTGCGGCTCGCGGACCGATTTCTGCGACAGATGCAACGTGCGAGTCATGCTCAAAGACATGGAGGAACACAAACTGGCCAAGTGCAGCGACCTCAAGGTCGGCGACGGGTTACACCTGGAGCCCACTCTCGAAAATCTGCCCTCCGCCTACATGGACGGATTCGCCGGGGACGGTTTTTCCGCGGGGGCGTCCTCTCAGGGGGTCCTGATGGGAGATGGAGCCGAGGGGGCATTTGGAGGGATCAGAATTCTCGGGGGGTTCGGCATGGCCCCTCAGCAGTGGAGTAGAGAAGAAAATCTTGAGGTATTATTATCTAAGACATGGCTACATACATAATAGGCACACACACACACACACACACTGTATGCCAGTGCACAGTGTGGTATCAATAATGGTATGTGTGTATGTGTACGTAGTTGACGCTGTCGAGTATTAATTTCGGATTATGTATAATGGTACTGTATCTTTCCAGTTGGACCAGGAGTGGCTGCAGGAGGTGGGCGGAGTGTGCGAGGGAGAGGATCTGGATCGGATGATGGCCCAGGCCATCGCTATGGAGACCAACCAGCAAGCCACTTCCAACGACCACCTCTTTGGCATCGACGACCGTTTCCGTAGAGAAGACCACTATGCCAACGTAGTCAGGGGTGGGTTTATACAGTGCGTCCTCATTGAATTTCACTCAAGAGAGATTCATTCGAGTTTGTATTTTCACAATATTGCACTGGACAGGTGGCAATGGCTCAAGCTTTTCTCTATAGAGTACAGTGTATATATGTAGAATGGAACCGTATATGTCAATAATCAGATCACTCACCTGTGCAAAGATGCTCATGTGTATGTGTATGCTATCACACATGCTATATGCTACAGATATGGAGGACGAGAGGGAAGCTAATGACGAAGAAATGGCGAGAAGATTGCAAAACACGTTTGACCACGAATACAACTTGGAGAGAACTGACGAAAATCTCGCCAGACAACTCAGGAGGGAGGAAGAGACTGTCGGTGTACCCGACTCGCCACCTTTGACCTCCGTTCTTTCCGCCGGGACTAACACTCCAATTAGTGCCCACCACCCCCAGGAACCTCTGACCTCGCATCTCCCGACCGTAGACTACCAGACTTCAATGCAGAGAACGCGGTTTTCGGTTCCAGGAGGGAGGGAGGGAGACAATGACAATAATGACGAGGAGGAATGGAGACGAGAAAGGGAGAGGTTGCGGGAGGAAGAGAGGGAGAAGGAGAGGGAGCAGGAGAGGGAGAAGGAGAGGGAGAAGGAGAGGGAGCAATTGAGAGAGAGATTAAGGGAGGAGGAGAGGGAGGGGGAACAGCTGAAAGAGAGACTGAGGAAGGAGGAGAGGGAAAGGGAGCACCTTTTACGGAGATTGAGGGAGCAAGTGAGGGAGGGGCAGGGTCATAGTGAAGAAAGAAAGCTTCTCACAGGGAGACTTGATATGGAGGAGAGGGGCCGAATGGCATCCAAAGTCGAGAGAGACATGTGGAGAGTCCGGCAGAACGGCGACGAGGCGATGGGTGCAGAATACGACCACGGTGAGGACGCCCCTGAGAAGATTGGCGACGCGGAACTGGCGTACAAACTCCAGAAGAAGGAGATAGAAGATGCGAGGATCGCGGCGATGAAGAAGAATGAAGAGATGCTAGCCGAGATTGAGAGGAAGCAGATGGAGATGAAGAGCACTGAGCTCATCATCCGAATGAGCAAGGAGGACATGGAGTACAACATGAAGAAGCTTGCCGAGCACAAGGCCAAGATTGACAGTCTCACACAACAGATACAAGAACTGTCGGAGAAGAAGGTGAGAGGAAGATACTGGAGTGAAACTGGGGCGACGCCAGGAAAGTGGGACGCAGATTTTTACCCGAGACACGAGTATGACGAGTCTCATTTTGATGAGCCTCCCCCAACTCCTCCCAATTCTCCTCCTGCCAGCCCCTCACCACCGCAGAGCCCCGTACCCACGTCCAGCTCCGCTGCCGATTACGTCAGATTGGAACGGAACGACGACGAGGACGAACCACGTCCCAAACCCATTCCAAAGTCACATCCACAGGACAGGGAGAAGATACCGTGTCAATTCTGCCAAAAGTCGTTCCCACTTGATGTCATCATGAGTCATCAGGTCATGTGACTAAAATTAGTTTTAGCTCCGCATGTACAGCCTGAGCAATGCCTTATGGGGATGAATCTCGTTGGTTCAAAACCACAAGTGCTGCGCTCATGGCAGCCTTTATAAACTCTTGATGCCAGAGAGAGAAGTTGCGGTATGCTCTGCTGATGAGGGCCAACAAGCCCGAAACAGCTGTCCAGAGCTCCCATCTTCTTTCTCTTGGCATCACATGGTATTTTCTACATGTTAGTTACCATTACCGCACTTCACTTGCCTTAGTAGCATGTAGTGGGCCTACTTATGCATTATGCCAGTAGGAGTGTGTATGGAGAAAACTACATTCGTCATACTGCCTCAGTGTAAAGCACTGAATGGCAAATGGTCATATGACAATGCTAGGCTTATTCACAAGATTCGTGTTTTCATTCAACTATATTTATGTACATACGTACTTACAGCACCACTGCAGGGCGGGGTCTGTACATGGGAGGATGAGGGAGGTGGGAAGGGGGAGGGTGGGAGGGGTGGGGAGGGGAGCGGGGAGAGGGAGAGGGAGAGCTGTGAAGCTGAACCTTGAAGAGGTCTTGAGGGAGGAGCAAAGTTACACAAGAGAGAGAACTGCAGGTAAATTACACTCTCAGTATTGCTACTGCACCAGATGGTGGTTCAAAACTCTTTAATCTCTCAGTTGGCGAAGGAAATGCTGTCTGTAAATACTGCAGTGAGGTCTACCCCCAGACCTTCATTGATCCTCACCAGGTCAGTTTACCATGCACACAGTTGCTGACACTTGTAAATTTAACCCCCTACATCTCCCTCTTCCCTTTCTCTTTCTCCGTTCTTTCTCTCCCTCTGGTGCGGCCCTCATTTCTGTCCAGGTACTGTGTGACAAGAACCCTGAGAAGACCCTCAAGAATGCCTACAAGTCCCACGTGACAGCACAGTACAGCAGCAGCAACCTCTCTGCACTCCCTTCGAGCCCCCTCGCTCCCTCTGGTCCCCAGCCTCCACCCCTTCCCTTGGTCTCTTCGCACCCTGAGCCTACTCGGGACACCACGGCTACAGGTACAACATGTGAGCAGTGTGTAGTGCGAAGAGTGACGGGGGAAAATAGGGTGGCCTAAACTTTTCGTACTTTTGCAAGCCTGTGGGGGAAATACAGGCCAGCTGACCACGCTGAGGCAACCAAACAAAACCTGTGTGTGGAGCATTTATACCGTAAACTCTTCTGAGATTTGATCATAGTAATGTCTCTATCACCATCAGTGGAGGAGGGGCTGCCCTGTGAATTCTGCCAGAAGAGCTGCCCACCACACAAGCTTCTCTCCCACGAGGCCGTCTGCCCAAAGAGACCGAGATCTCGACGCAAGGACGGGGCCCGTGTGGGCGGAGCCAACGGACTGGCCCCACCCACAGCTGCTGGTGGTGGTTCAGTGGAAGTTGCTCCGTGTCAGTTTTGTGACCGACCGATACCCCTGGCAACGTTGATTAGACATGAGGTCAGCTGAGGTACTTGTGCCTACAACATGTATACCGAATTGACCCAGTTAAGACAGCTACTATCCGTATATTTTTGAGCAAGCAAAATGTTCATGAGTGTTTGATGAGCGTTTGCAAATCTAGCAAGCTTTCCCTTTTGTCCTAATGCAAACTCTATTTCACTTTCCAAACAGACGCTTTGCCAGTTCCAGAGAGAGCCCTCTTTGCCTCCCCCTGTTTCCCCCTCCGCCGTCCTGTCATCTTCCCAGACTCACCCAACGACTACTGCTACCCCAAACACAACTGCCCATCTTCCCCAAACTCCAGATACTTACCCTTCACCCTCCTCCGGCCAGGGAAACACTGCCGCTGTTTCGTCTGGTCGTACCCCTCCATTTACCGCAGCCACAACCACTTCTCAAGCCTCTGGTCTAACAGACGATGAAAAAGCCATTTTGAGGCACCCTCACAACCCACCCACCTCCTCTTCCCTCTCCTCCTCCTCACGGCCGGCACCCCAGCAGATGACTTCCGGCATACTGCCCACTCCCACGGTCTATTCTAGACCGATCACAGCGAGCCAATTGACAGCTCCGCTCCAAACAGAGTCACAAGTGTCTCCTCCACGCACCCAACCTCCCTGAAATCAACAGGAGACGCACTTAAATCTCACCCCATCTTCTCGAACGACGGTGCGTATTTTGGTGGCGCAACTAGGGCTCAGCTCCCTACCACCCTGCCGCAGATTTTCATGTACAACTCGGCCTCTCAGCCACACAGCATCAGAGCTGGTCGGGCAGCTGGTGGTGGGTTGAGTGAGAGAGAGAGAAAGCCACTTGTCAGTAGAGGAGGTTCTAGGGGACGGTGATGTGAAAGTGACGGAGAATACGTTTGGAGTGGTCGGAAACAGCGTTACACCTCAGCATCGTGATGTAGCTGCCACCACAAGTTTCACTGCCGTACCTACAACTAGTGGCCATTCTGAAGTTCCCACCAGAAGGTTTACTGCAGTATCTACCACTGGTAGTCATACTGCATCAGCTACCAGAAGTAGTCACGCTGCCACCGCTGACAATGGTACTGCAAGAAGCTATCATTCCAGAACGGACCCACAAACGTCTCAGAGCGCCTCTACTGCTACAGCAACCCAGACATCTTCTCCCCGCTCACCTCTTCCACAACAACTGATCCACCAAACATTACGACATCATCTTCAACTTCCAGGGTACCTCCCACAGGTGGTCCAAACTACACCCACTACCAACGCTCTCACGTTCCCCTCCCGTCAACAAGTGAACCGTCACTTTTCATCGGAAATGACTCCACCATCGTCAGGCCTACGCAGTCCGATTTTGCAGCCCTTCGACGCCAGCACCCCGGCCTGGCCCCCACGCCAATCCCCATGACTACCAGCCTCGCGACAAACCCTCTCAAGATTCTGGCCAACGACACGGCAGCCACAGAGATCTCCCTCCTAGGGAACCTCCACGTTATTCCCCCCATCTCCACCGGCCCAGACTCCAAAAAGGACCTGGTGAAACCGTCGGAGAACAAAACGTTTTACAACAACACGCGCAGCAACACTGGCGAGAACACGCAGTTGCTTCTGAACGTCGACAAGGGAGAGGTGAAGACAATGACAGGGTCACTCATCCAGCGACCGATGATCGGATTAGACGTGGAACCGGCCCCGTTTCATCTCCACAATTCTCACGGAGTAGTTCCGTCGACTCGTAACTCGCTCGGCGACACGTACAAGGGCAACCTGGACACGATGTCGGGCAGAAACCAGAAATTGGATCGCACCGGAATGGAGGTCGTCCCGACTTACCCGCAGGACTCGCACAACCTGACCTTCAATGTCCCAACAGACACTGGCAAGAGCCTAGGCACAATGATGCACAGTGGCGGAAACGAGAAACTCGTGTCGATGAGCGGTATTGGTGTGGGGATGGTCTCACAACAGCAGCAGAATCTGAGAAACACGCTACTGGACACGAACAAGCCGGGGCTTGCGATGGAGCCTGGGTTGCTGAGCGAGAAAATGGGTCTCGATTTGAGCTCTGAAATGAGCTTGGTCCCGATGCAAGAGGTGCTGAATTCCCGCAACATTACCGGAGTCAAGGACGCGTCTTCACTCAAGGAGTTGAGCGGACTCAGCAAGAGTCCGCTCAAAGCCAAGACCATCAAGTTAGACAAGCTGTCGAAGGGCAAAGACAAGGGGGCACTGGATTTGATAAAGATTATGGGGGACCCTGTAGTAACAAGCAATATATCGCCGGAGTATGCAGACTCAAAGTCACTTGGAGTAAACCCAGTTGTTGGTGGAAACACAGTTTTTGCTCCATCTCCAGTCAGTAATCCTCCTCTGTTCCCTGTTTCATCCTCCACCGGCAACATTTCCCCATCCTCGAGCCTCAACAGCAACCTGCGTTTCTCCCCCCAAGCCTATGTCCACAGTCCAAATGACACCTCCCCAATGTCAAGTATTGGTAGTAGTGCTGGATATCCCCCTAATCCTCCACCCACTGCAACCGCTACGCCTACATCTCCGGCAAACACTCCACATTTCCCTGCCTCATCGACCGCTACTGCAGACACCACAGCTGGTAGTGAGACTAAGTCAAATCTTTCGACTGGTGTGAGCCACTCTGGAAGAGAAGAAGATGGTGAATCGACGTCGGGGCCCGAGAGCTCTTCGACACTCACCTCTATCGGTGGACCGCTTGTTGAGTACATCGACAGCTTCACGTACGTTGACAATCGACAGCAGACGACGAGTCTGTCCTCTACCAGCGCGTGGGCGAGGGAGAGGAAGAGGGAAGCGAGGATGACGAAGGAGACGATGACGAGATGCCTGAGCTGGAAGAGATGCCCGAGGACGAGGTGGAGTCGCATATCATCAACACGACGGACTCGGATCGCTTGTTCCCAGCTGTGAACCCTACCCATACTACCCCACCTAAACTTCCCCAACAACCCTTCACTAATCCACCATCCCATCAGCCTACTCCACACCAGGTACCTAGAGATGGAGGAGACAGCAAACTGCACCATAGCAAGACAGACGGTGGAAGTGAGGGCACGGCCAGCAGGAGTGGTGGCAGCTGGAGGAAAACCCCGCCCCCTAGCAACTCTAACCACACCCCCAGGTCACCAACAGCAAGAGACATGGTCAAACACTCATCAACCAGCAAGCCACACCAGTTGAAGAGGACTGGAGGTGACAGCACATTGCACAAGAGAGGTCATTCTGCCTCTGGAGGTCAGAATGGCAGGCAGGAACCAACTCTCCACACAGCAACAGCAAGGAGCCCCGCTGCCAGTGGATCTGCTACTAGGCAAACCAGACCACATCAAACTGGTGCCTCATCTCGTGGAAAAGAACAGGGGGCACCTCCCATTAGCAAACACGGTTTCACCAAAGGTGCTCCTCGCACGAAGCCTTCAAGAGCAACCGAGGACCCTCACAGGAAACCAAGCCCAGGCCCCCCAGTCTGCAAAGGTCCAGAGAAAGTAACTTTTCTCTCTCTTCACTCTCTCTGTGTGTAGGTGCGTACACTTGACTTTTATTATCACTCTATTGTTATGTAACATTTTTGTTGGAGTTGTGTTAACAGACGTGTGGATGTATTTATTATACGTCATGGTAAAATACAAAAACCTAGGTCAAGTCGTGTGGCGAGTAACCGATTGATGATGCCATTATTATTTATTGCTGGTTGTCATTGGCTGGGGGGCCGTCCCTGCCGCCAGGGGCTACCCCCTCACCCCAGTCGTAACCTCCTGGTCTATCCTCTGGCTCTAGAGGCTCACCGTGGTCGGCCTGCGTACCGTCAAATATCCATTTCCTGCGAGGGAAATCCGAGAACAAACGCATTAGTGAGTGAACCACAACATAACTTGTACACTGTGTTCCAGGTAGAAATATTGGGGCTTTCTCTTATACTTTCTTGTAGGGCCGTAATTAACGCTGCTTACATGAAGGCAGGTGTTCTGATGATCTTAAATCCACCAGGTTTGTTGGGGAACACGTCTTCAAGGAAGTAGTACATGTGACCTATTGCTATACCTACAGTTGAAGAAAGAGAGAGAGAGAGAGATGGCAACTCTCGAGAGGCAAGAGTTGAGTTGACTCTTGCAATTGAGACCTGAATTGACGTCAATCAAGAGTGGATGATAGAACGCCGAAGAGTAAGAGCGCATAACTCTAACAGACACCCACAGAACGGACAGACCAATACTTATTTCCGGTTGTGCACAGATAGTACAAATCTAGTTGTTTCGCACGCTTTCTCGTGTGTATTATAATAAAACAGTACTGGCAGGTTCCGCCCTACCCTTCCACGAGTTACACGGTTACTCTTTCTCCTCCGCATTCTATCACGTGTTATTGATGCTCAATAGGTGTTCAATAACCACATCAACACACACACACAACACACACACACAGAGAGAGAGAGAGAGAGGAGAGAGAGACTCACCAACTAAATCGACAGCTACCGAGCCTCCAAACAGCACGGAGAAGAGGACGAGTATCCAGGGCAGGTAGGGTGCCTGGAATCGAAAGAGACCAAAGAAGTTGTACACGACAAACGGATTCCTCCTGCAGCCAATGTAGACTATCATCGTAGTGAGGGCTTCTCCGAGGAAGAGCATACGGAAGTAGTTAGTGGATGCAACGAGCTGGTGTATTTTGAAGCACCAGTTAAGGTAGACCGATCAATAGCTGAAAAAACTTTATGTTTATGTATTGGACCGAAAGCAAAATGTTCTGAAAAGGTCTGCACACACAGCACCATAGAGCAAAGGTCTTCTCCGTGAGAAGTCTCATAAGGGGAAGGGTAAATGGGGCACGAGATAGGATAGTAGGGGATTACGTAGGTGTAAGGAGGACTGCAGAAGAAGGATACGAGTGTTAGAGTTGATCCAAACAGGAAGAGAACGACAAAGTCTGCCGTTCTTCCCGAGAACGACGTCTCCTCCAACTTGCGGCAGAATCTATAGCTGTTGATGGTAGCAGCAGTATAATAGCAGCTGAGGAAACTATCAGTAAACTATCAGTAAACTATGACAGTAATGGAAAAGGGGGCATTTAATGGGTATACTCACCAAGTCTGACAGAGATATATTTAAAAAATTGTCGTAATACAAAATATATACATAGCAGACGAAACGAAGTTTCCCAAATCACTTCTAGTTTAGGTGGTAATGGATATCTCAATGGATACAGGAAGATCATGTTGAAGAGGAATCCAAACCCCAGATAGCCGTAGAACAGGAAACACGTCAGCAGTCGCCACACCTGAACACGAGTGAGAAAGCATTATTACCCACACCACTATGGGTCTAGAGACTCCCCCAATCATCTTGTGAATATCAGGTGCAGATGAATTTCAATTCGAGTCCGATGAATATACTTGAAGTATGCGAACACTCCCTTCCTCCCCCTTGCGTCTTGCGCATGCCCACACAAGAGGGCGGAAGTGACATGGTACACCATAGCTACTCGCGGCAGGCTATGAAATTCTGATATCAGACCCACAGGCTCTCAAGTAACCTTGTGATGTTGTATCTTGTGGTGGACCTTTCCTGGTATGCCAGCTATCAAATGTATGCAGCATA
This sequence comes from Geodia barretti, assembly GCA_030341885.1. Lineage (NCBI taxonomy): Eukaryota > Metazoa > Porifera > Demospongiae > Tetractinellida > Geodiidae > Geodia > Geodia barretti. Next base: position 40,498 of record CASHTH010000172.1, read on the forward strand.
GTGTGTGTAGGACTACACTTCTACTCATGTGTACTATATACAGCAAGTGGACTTGCCTCTCCATGCAGCACTAGATCAGGGTGGTAGAGCAGCTGGATTGGAGTCACCACCTGCAGTTGCTAGAAAACGCAGAGAGACAGACGAAATGGGACTAGTGACGAGTGCGTATGTATATTGCGTTAGGACGTAGCTAGCTGGAGAAAAGAGAGCGGCGGTGCTACGACGAGTTCTAAATAGAGCCCACCCAACGATACACGACTAGCGGACGGGATCCGGGCTCACCACTGCTAGCGTGGTGAGGACGCAGGTGGTGCAGTAGACCCGTGTGACGACGGGCGTCTGCATGAACTCTGTCCTAACGTGTTGAACCATCCCCAACCGTCCCTCATCACACTATACAAACCAGCCGGCGAGGAGCACAATTGTTTTTCGGCGAGGGGGTGGTCCCGCCTATAAAAGATGCTCTGAAAAATGTCCGCTGGTGCGTCCTCTACTTTACTCATCGCGAGCGTTCCTGAGAGACCACTCTCAGGACGAAGGTCACGCGAGTTTGCATACGTGAGACTAGAAAGGCTTCATTCTAATGTGCTCCAGCGACGAAGCACGGTCCCTCAGTTTTCAGACGCGTTCCTAGAAAAACCGCAGACCCTCCGCCGACGTTCCACTCTGCGTCCCTCACGATCCTCTCCTCTCTCTCCCTCTTCTGTAGACACAGAAGACGCCAGCGAGCCGGAGACATGAGATGGAAGAGATGAGCCAAGAGCATGTCAGCACGCGCCAACTCCAATGAAAGCGCACCATGTGTGTTCCCTCGACCTGCAGTTCTTTTGAAGAGAAGCTGGCTGCCTCCTACACTACCACACTACTACACACCACGCGCAACTAAAACAAGTAGAGGATGGTAAGACCCCACACACTAATATCACAACAGCATGACATCTGTAGCTACAATATTTGTAGGTACTGACCTTGATTTCCTGCAAGAAGTTGCCCGGATAAAGGAAGAGAGGGACAAGAGGCTGTTTGTGGCCGAGTCATTTCGAGTGGTACGAGACTCAGTGTGTGAAGGAAGAGTTTGAGAGGGAGAAAACCCAAGCTGAAACAGAGTTGAGGTATACATATACGTCAAATATTCACTGTGGTTTTGGTGAGTTATAAAGTGGCTTGATTACTGTCATCAGGTAAAGAAAGTGGAGCTGAAGGAGTGTCTGATGCACGACCAACAGGACAAGAAGAGAGCGTACGAAAACTATCGGCATACTGCAGAGCTGAGCACGGGAGGCGGATGTGAGTTTAGCAAAGGGGGTGGGGGTAGAAAGGATAGTGTGAGATGAGTAAATGAAGAACTTAGCTGATTGCACATGGTACAGTTCATTAGGTGTGATCCTTAAGACTATCCCTATCATAGCCCCATACATCTATGATGCTAGGTACCATGCCAATCCCTATATACTAAGTACTACCGTGATATTGTATTATGGGTATGGTATATACATATTATGTTTTGTGCTCATAAATGGGTTAGGGATGAGAGGGAGAAGAGGAAAAATATGTGATGAGACTTTTTATTGATTTGATTCTGTCCATGTCAGTGGATTCTTTTGAGCCGAAGACGATGGTGACCCGCAAGCTGCGGCGGCGGCACTACGAGCCTCTCCCCATGCCGGAGAAGAGACGGAAACTGGCTCCCCTGTCCTCCCTGGTCTACGTCCTCGATGAGCACGAGGTCGATGACGACCTCAAGGTCATCTTCAAGGTAAAAAAATCATCACCACGGTTACCGGATGTAATTCGAAATGGCGTGTACAACTGTAATTAGAAGATTTGAGTATATATGTATCAGAAGCAGCAGAATGTGCACCTTCAAAAGGTGTTCCAAGATAGTTTTGATGTACTCTGTGGCTTCCTTCTTTTTACTAGTCACTTTTGTAATACCCTCAGGGGAAAATCACAGCAAATCCAAAGTTGCTAACTTCTCCAGGTATATATACTGTAGTAGTAGTAATAGCTCCATCTGCTATATTCAAGTTGTATCCTGTTTTTCACAGTGCCCGTGGCAAAGAATGACGGTGGCGCAGTGTACGAGGCCAGGATAGAGGACGGGAAACTGTACTACGAGAACAGAGCGTGAGTGGAAAAAAAAACAGTCATCGGATCGAGAGACTTTTTTGTTGATGCTGTTTCGTTTTCTACAGGTTTCATAAGGGGCAGCACATTTTCATTGACTCTAAAGAGCATGGACAAGAAAGGTATGTACAAGATGAACCCATTCGTGATGTATAATTTCTCTAACCATCGTCCGTCCACTCCACAGTGGTATCATTTCATCCGTGGGCCAGAGCGAGGTATGTTTCCAGAACCCTTGTTGTGTCTACAGGTACTGTATGAGTCCCTATTCTTACAGCCGTACAGAATATTTCTCCCGATCACACGTTTTCTCTTCCCCTCTAGATATGGGTAAAGAGGTTGCCCGACAACTCGAAGCTGAGGATCTACGTGACTCAGTTAGTCAGAGGAAAATACGTCCTCAAGCGAAGGAGTGCTTGACTTTTTGTTCATTTATGTTCTGTGTTCTGTGTGTAAACTCATCTGTTTATTCTCTTCCTTCATCTATCACTAAGTATGGTATCTAGTATGAATTACATTCTGGTGGTCTAGTGGTGCTGCAGTATTATGCCCGTGCGCGCGGCGGCCCGGCCCGGCGTGTTGGGCGGTTTGTATTGCGCATGCGCAATAGTGAGGTCAAAAGTTCACAGCTACGCATGGAGACTTGTGTTGAGGAAAAGCGTGTTGGTTTCGAGGTCTCCAAAGGCCTCATTATCCGAGAGAGGGACCTGAGGGACTGTATTGGTAGATTGAAACATTCTGGGTCCGATGAATCCGCGCTGGTCGTGACGGAGAGGGAACACGGAGAGTGTACGAACAACGTCCCATGCACAACCGTTTGTGTGGACGGACCACGTGATGCGAGGCTCGTAATAAGTCTCTCCTGGGAGGCAGACAGTGCTTGGTAAGCATTATAGGCACGAACACTCGGGCAGGACTATGTAAAGTTTAGGTGGGTGTGGCTCTTGTTTTACGTAGTGACGTCATTATGACGTTTGCTCCGCTGACTCACTTGTGGTTGTGTATGTACAGGACACTTCGTATGTTGACGGTGCTGTCGAGGTGTGCACGGCTGCGGATGTTGATGGCGTGGTGCTCCACATTGGGAGGAGCTCATTCTCAGCTGGGGGACACACTCCCTGATCATGTGAGTGGGAGGGAGGTTGCATGAGGAACCAAGGGGACGAACAGATGGGTGTAAGGGAGGGAGGGTGGGATGAATGGTGGAGGGGAAGAGGAGAGGTAAGGTAAAGGTTTATTGAACATTCATTCGGCACCTGGGACTGAATAGCAGGAAAATGTAGGCAATAAATTTAGTTGAAAATTCGATTAGTAATTTGGCAGTTTAGCATCACAATACACGCGCAGGGGTTTGGCACAAGCTTTTAATTTGGCCGTTGCTTCAATGGTTTTTCTACTGTCAGTGGAAAAGTTCTCAGCAAAATGTATGTTTTTGTGTGTGAAATTCACGTCTTTTCAGCCCCAATCATGAAAAATGCCCTACACTATTGCATTTTCTCTTTCTCCCTTATATTTTCCCACCTCATATCTTCCACGTGTTCTGCAGGCAGTTCTAGCTGGTGAGCTCTCACTGAAGCAGCTGGCTCTAGCTACGGACATGGACGATCCCTTACTTGCCTCCAAGTGCAAGATTTTCACTGCGTACAGTCTGCTGCAGAGGGGAAAGCTAAAACCGGCCTCCATAATCATCAAGTAAAGCATGTGCATTAACTGTAATATTATGTGTGATGCATCATAATGGGTAACCTAGAGGTGTACAGACTCAATGATGTCATCATTACATCATGTTACTATATATACTTTTTTAGAATGACCTCCCTTAGTTGACATTTGAGTGTAGTTATGGAGTGGTGAGTAATCCTGAGCTGGTTATCCTCCCATGTTGTATGTAGCTAGAGAGGCAAGGGGATACTCCTAGGGACCACCCCATGATGCAACAGACATGTGACTACAGAACCTGCTGATACTTGTCAACTTTGTGGCTAAATAAACAGAAGACATTTGGCCGATCATAATATACTTTCCCATCTTCGTAGCATTATAGGTGAACCCACGGCAAAAGTGTACAAGGAATAGGTGTTCCTATAGCGATGGTACCTAAAGTTGCTTTGTGAACTGCGTAAAAAGCAGTTTCTCCTGCTATTATAGCCCATCAGTTTTGTTTTCCATACGTAACTTCCTCCGAGCCACTGTGTGCCATTTTCTAAGAGTGCATCAATTACCAGTCGGTGCAGTGGGTGGTTTGTTTTGCAGTGTGTCCTGCTTGTGTCGCGACATGTTTACCGTGTCTATTTTCATAACTGAGGCCGTCAGCCACAATGGCGTGTGCACACCTGTGCACTCATCAGTTTTTCTTTTCTGAAAAGAAGTTATCTCAGCTACAAAGCCGCTTCAAAGCCCCGTCGGTCCTTTCAGTTGTGAACTTTCACTCCCGCATTTTGTAAGCTTTGCTCTCTGCCCCTCCATTATGCTGCAGTTGACAGTTTGGGGGTGTTTCCTATGAGAATAAACTTAATTACGAGACCGTATATAGTATGGTGTGGTCACTCTGTCCTCTTTTTCCCAGCAAGGCAACAGGTGTAGCTTGTCTCCCAGTTGTAGCTCCTTCGTGTTAACCCCTTACATTTACAGGTGAAAAGTTACAGTAAGTATATACATACAATGGAACTTTTTCTCTAGGCACAACCACATAGTCAGTATCACTAAGTACGGTAGTACTTAGTATATAGGGATGGGCATGGTACCTAGCATCATAGATGTGTGGGGCTATGATAGGGAGTTTTGTTCATCTTCTTCTATATGTACCTTTACTCTCACCAAAAGCATTCTTCTTGTACGCAATTTAACCCTTGAAATAGGACACCTCACTAGTGATGCTGCCACTGTATCCTGTCACAATAGTGTCCAGATTAGAGAGGTTCCACTGCTGCTGTATGTATCAGTGAGAGTGTCGAAATACACACCTTAGGCTTTGTAACAGGTCTTTGCAATAGCACGGGAAATTCTATTTTAGCCCGTGTGTGTGTGTGTGCATGTACGTACGTGTCTGACTGCATTGTGCATCGGTTAGTCTGTGGTGAACGTGTGAGTCACCGCCGCAAGTTGACACGCAACCTCTGTTTTGACCTGCAGTGAATGGCGCCTCTTAACCGCTCCTTCGAACGCTGAATGATGGGCTCCTTTCGAACTGAATAACTAGAGAACGCGGGCGACTTGCGTGTGTCTTTTCACTGAATGTTCGGTGCTATATCGCAGTATTAAGGAATGGTTCTGTGGCTGTATATACCGATGTCCCTATGGCTGCCATATATACCCATGCGAAAGCTCTCATTGTGTCTGCCCCAGTGTGCGTGTACTGCTGCATACACTCAGACGTGAGAGGTCGTGATCCACAACGTAAGGTGTCTGCCAGTCTGCAGGACTCTCTAAGGTCCCGAGTAATCTAATTAGCTGGGCTCGTTTTGGAGGTGTGGTCTCGGACACAGCTGCCGGTTGCCTGGCCAGGTAGGTGGTGTTGCTGGGGAGGGTCTGGAATGGTAGTGCCCGTTGCCTTCTCACCTTCCCACCCGCCATCAATCACTGCCTTCTATATACATAGATCTCTGACTCACCTGCAGCTTTGCTCATGTCAGCGTCTGGTGAGCGTAAGTGGAGAGTGCAATGCATTTGGTGAGCGAACTAAAGCATGATAGAGTAGGGCCTTTTAAAAAACTGTACGTGATGTTTGTGCATGTGCATTGAGACGTAGAAATCGCACGACTCACATAACTAGGTAGACTCACTTTCCCTATAATTATAATATACCTGACTGCAGAGGTTCGTGCAGCATTTAGGCTCTGGCAAGCTACCTGACATAAAATTGTTGGTGTGAAGCTAGTATGTAGCGAGCCACTTGAAACTGGTTGTTGTGCTAAGGTGCTGCAGTCTGGGTTCTCTGTCCCTCTGTATGGGTTTATGCAGGACAAGTGTAAAGCAATGGTTTAAGATATATGTTGCAGTGCCCAGACAGGACAGCATGAGCCCTGTAAGGTTGCCTAGGGACAATTATGCATACACTTTTGCATGCATGTAGAGATAACCAGGCTCTCTTGGAGTTTGTCCTAATAAGTCAATACCTTGGACTCCAATCTGGAAATGTCACTTTTAGTGGGACAATGATGTACTACCAGTTCCTGGCCACTATCAAGTTAGTGGGTAGGCATTAGTGGGCTGCACTTTATTGGACCTGGGAGGTTGTGGGGAGGTAATTGCCATTGTGAGAAATGCTGATATTTTCATCTCCTTTCTCTCTCTCTGTTTATTCCTCTTTCTCCTCCTTCCCCCTCTTCTCCTCCTCCTCCTCCTCCTCCTTCTCCCCTTTTCCTACTCTGCAGACAACAGTATCATTATGCCACAGAAGAAGCTGTCACTCAAGATGAAAAGGTCAGAACTATAACGTAGTAATGATGAGTGCTCTACTATATTATTATTATTTAGCCACCTCTTGCAAGACAAACTTGCAGTCGTGTATGTTGCACAAGTGTCTGTGGTGTTTGCATTTCCCCCCACGTTTTTGGCGGGGGAAGGTCTGCTCTCAATATGAAGTGAGCAGCTGTCACACAGTATTACGTACACACACAGGCAAATCTCCGTCGTGTTTGTCCTAAATGTTAGTATGACTGTGATCGACATGTGTACACACACCTCTGCATTCGTCAGCCACCGTGTAAAGATGATGGCAGGTTTTGTATTTACGTTTCAGAATTTTCCCGTCGGAAACGCTGAAGGCTAATATTGTGGTCAAGTTATGCAACAAAAACCGGTCACGTGTACATTTTTACATGGACAGTCTGTAGAGGCTGAGCAATAACAAAATATCGCGGTTGAATTGATGCAATTAAATCTGAGACAAAATAGTATACACTGTGGGTGGATTGATCAACAATGTATAGTAAACTTATTATTTGCCGTGAAATGATTCAGTAATGGTAGGGATCTTTGGCAATCGGTGGGCAGATTGTAGTACACAGAGGCCAGGTTTTGTACGTACTCACTGGGCTTAAAAGGCTGCATTAAACCCACGCCATAATAGTTTAGGGCCCACCATCACCATAATATGGACTGTTTTCCATTGATAAAACCATAAGCTCACCAATCTGGGGGCCGTGTAGTAACCAGCATATTGTGCGTATACTTCACCGAATCGTTTTGTATCTACATAATTATTGTTGGCTTAATACTGAACTCTATGCAGTGTAATATGTACATGATTCAGACCTCCAACTCAACTAAATTAGAAGCTGAGAGGGGATTCCAATTGTGTTAATTAGCATAAGATAGGAACATGTGCAGCGATATGGATGATGTTACCATTCCATACTCCAACTGTAGTCAAAGTATAAGATAGTTTGTGTCTCTGTCTCTCTTCCACTCATGTGCCTACAAAAAATGCGAAATCGTTCACACCCTTATTTAGGGGGGACAGTGAAATTTGGGCGAGATAGGAACATGTGCAGCGAGATGGAAGACGTTACCATTACAATCTTAAATGCTCTATGAGTGAATTAGGCGTAATTAACACTACGGTAGTATATACAGAAGACACATATTCCACTCCTTTGTTAATTCGAAGAATTTATTTGTACCAAACTCTCTGTTGATGTCACTTGTAGTTCAGTCTCTGAAAATAGATTGTACTCCCAGAAGTCTTGTCATTTCATTGGTCAATTTTGTCGTGTGAAAGTCACCTGATAAGGTAAAGAATGCAGGGAGGTGTAGAGGGAGTGGTGATCTTGGTAAGTAGGTGAAGTGTTACATTGTTGACTCTTCATTGATAAACCTGACACTAGGCAGAGAGATATAGTGGTTCAGATTGTGATCATTTTGAGAGGATTTTGAGAACTATTGTGCTGGTGCTACTTGATCTGCACATGTCTTTTCTTATCAAAGTTTGAATGTTTTCCTTTGTCTGTGTTTCTGTTAATGTACACATTCTAGTGGCCTGTTGGAATGAAGCGCGGAGCAGGTAGAGGAAAGGGTGAGTGATAGGGATGGAGGTGTGGTGAGGGGGTGCTATATAGCTGAGCCACTGACTCTGCCAGCTTAGGAGAGTCCAGAATGCTATGCCGTTATCCGGTAACCCAGCGTGAGATATCCAGCAGATGACCTGGTTGGCAGCCGATGTTCAAGACGACAGCCGCAGCTGCACGTTCCGACACACGCGCTCGCTACCCTCTAAAAAACATTTCTATACCGGTAACCCACCCTGCCATTACAAAAACACACCAATTTGTTTTGCATTAGGCGATGCAGCAATTGTACCAAAACAGAATTTCATCAAGACCGTACAAACACACCAGTCCCATAGTGTCGTAGGGCAATAAGCATAAGTAATTACGTAGTCACAGAGCTCTGCATCTTTTTCTCCGTCTCTGGCATCACATGTCTAATACTTCATGTCCAGAGCATCTTTTTTCTCTTGGCATCACATGTCTATCGTCATGTCCAGAGCATCTTTTCTCTCTTGGCATCACATGGTCTAATACCTTCATGTCCAGAGCATCTTTTTTCTCTTGGCATCACATGGTCTAATACCTTCATGTCCAGAGCATCTTTTTTCTCTTGGCATCACATGGTCTAATACCTTCATGTCCAGAGCATCTTTTTTCTCTTGGCATCACATGGTCTAATACCTTTATGTGCACTTCCTTTCTGATACACACCAGCTGTGCCTTTATCCTCCCACCACATGCGCATGGACACGCCCAGCAATCACACACACATACACATACACACACACACATACTACAGTGTGTACACTGACTCTATGTAGTCTATGTATCACACAGGTGTTCATGTTGGAGCTTATTTTGTTACCCTGACCAGCCCAGGTGGCCCTCGAGGTCCCTACTTACCAGCAGTCAGAATTAATTCAGGGGTTGCCTTTTAATCTACGCTCACAAACATTCGTCAAATTACCTACCACCCCATACTTGTTATTACATCATGCGTCCCTACCTTTAACCATTCTTTTACATAACGTTACGTTGAATGTTGTTTGCGTCCACACTCTGTAGTGTATATACCTTTTCAATGAGTTTTTTTACGCACACAGATGGCATGCATCACATGCATGCGTATGGTTGCAATATGAGTACGTGTATAAACCCTTCCACGCTTTTCGTATGCCGCTTGAGGTGGGAGAGGGGGGAAATCCTAGTATTCGGTAGTTACGCAAACCCCGCGAGCAAACGAACTCAAGATGAGGGAAAACCCCGCTCGGCCAAGTGTTTTGTGTCTTTACGTACGACCGCAAAGAAACCACATCCTGTGTCGGATTACGTTCCCCCCCTGCTGAGCTGTGCGACTAGAACAGGTCGATGCTGAAATATTTCGCTCCCTTTTTCGTGGTCTGTCCACTTAATCGCAGGCATATGGCAAGGGCCTGTAGGCTTAATTGGAGTGGCTTGGCACGATCGTGAGCCGGTCACCACAATCAAAATTGCAGCTGGTTTTCAAACACACAATGTCCTCCCCCCTCCCCTGTCTTCCCTCCCAGTCTTTCTCCACTGCTTGTGTAAACCGGTGTGACCAATATCCGTTATTCCTCCATATCCACAGGCATAGCTTAGTCTACGTAGTTTGTACTCACATGGTAGTTTAATGAGGTGGTTGAATATACCAACCCCGCGCGCTATGACCGATGCATACGTAGGTGACGCCTAGTGACGTGTAGATGTGTCTGTCTGTAGTTTTACGGTTGCCCTGAGGTCCCAGCCACAAAGTTTTCCGCGGCAAAGTCAATGTGTTGTTGTTGTTGTGCATACAGTGCGGTGCCTTTGAAGTACATTGTGGGCCGTTATGCAAAGCAACCATATAAACAGTGTGTAGAATCGCTGTACACTTATAATAGTCCTGTAGTAGGTATGTTACATATGCAGTCTAGCATACAGTGACGTAAGTACACGTACTGTATGTAGTCAAGCCTTTACAGCAACGCTGTATGCATGTGGTCCTCTCTCTGTTTACATAAGAGCCTTTCAAGTCGCCGATGGTCCGCAACTGAAACTCCGTGGCGGCTGCTAATGGAAATCTGGCGTGCATTCCTCGCGGCTTTCTTCATGTTGTCGTTTGGAAAGAAATGCTCGTGTTGTATCAATAGAATATTTTTCCCAGTGAAACGGATGTGTGGGGACCCCACTGGATTTCAAAGGGCTATGCATCTTACAGGAGAGGGACGCAGTTAGTGAGGGGCAGAACATTACCCCTTGTAACCGTTTCTCCTCCTAGAGAGCACTATTTTCCCCATGTGTGTGCAGCAGCCTCAAGAACATGGGTGAGAAAGAATGTTGAAAACCTATTACTTCTACTACACAGACATGTAGGGGTTCAATGCACCACTTGTAAAGGGGCCACGTCTGCACTGAATCACCACCGCTCGTGCCTCTCTCTTCACTATCCAGCCACAGTGTCCCTCTCTCTCCCCTTCTCTCTTTCACTGCTTCAGCCACTGACATCCTCTGGCTTTTGCTGCTCTCTTTTGTATTCACCATCTGAGCAGCTTCACTCAATGAGTCCTTCCTTCTTCCTTCCTTTCTGAGCAATCTGTCATTGTTTATGCTCCTTTTGGTCTGTTTGTTCTTCACACAGCTGTGTGATGTCATTTAACCTGCTACTTTTCACTCTTTGTGAAGTTATTTGTATCTTGCTCTGAGCAATCCTTTGTCACAGCTGTGGGGATAAACCAACTGCCACCATTTTGAAGAGAGAGGGAAGGAGTGCTTCTTCTTGATCTCATGTGAAAGGGTTTAGCTCTAAGCAGTGTAGGGCAAACAGGGACACGTGTATTTGTCGACCCACCTCCTCACAAGGAAGAGTGACGAGGGATCAAGGGGGATGACACTGGTCTGGATTAGTGTGAACTGTAATCCCCGCCAATGTGGCATACGCTGCATATCTCCTTTTATGCATGCATATCCTCTCAATATGGATACATGGCCTTGATCTCTCTCTCTGGAGTGTGTGTTATCATGCTCTATAGGGAATTGGTACTGCAGAAAGTCCAAATAAAGGACCAACCTTGACTGCGAAACTGCTCCTCTACACTGTGGCCTGCCCTTTACAACACTGTGGCGTCTTATGTCGAGGTTTAATTGTATATTTAGCACTGGATCCAAACCAATGGAAAGTTTAATTCGGGGCTGTGTGTCTTGGTGTAGGCAGGCCCTCCATTAATTTTCACCTCTATTATCTTGTTTCTTCTAGCTCCACCAGTGGTCTGTGTGGTCGTTGGCCCTAGTGCTATGGCTGCTATTACATTACCTAATGCATTCTCCTCCTGATGGTGATTGAACGTGAACAGTCGGCATGTCGTGTATTTCCAATGCAATGCAAGAGCATTAATCTCACTCTCACTATATACTACTGTAGCTGATCAAGATGGACGATGCTCATTCATTATGTGTGTATACTATGCTACCTACATCTCAACCCTTGCTCGGAGTGTCAGTAGTAAATTTGTAGCGAGATAAAGGAGCCCCATTGTCATGTCCATGTTTCGACTTTGCATCGCGTGACAAAGTTGCATCGTGTGTGGTCAAAGCCTTTAACAGTAGCTCGTAGCATGCTGGGGTATCAGAAACAGTCGTTTAAACGTTGTGCTCGTGTTAGTGATCTCGCTGGTGTGGTGCGATATCTATTGAACACACACATGTGCAGTATAAAGACGGCTCCAACGTTGCCAACATTGGTCTCCCGGCCATTCTCTCCCCTCTCCCCAACCACATGTCACGCCATCTGTGCAACCAAACATCTCCCTTCCTCCACAGGACTAATTCTGTGAAGTCTCTCTGTCGTGCAGATGGCACTCCAGTGTGGTTCCAATCACGACACAACTTCACCTGTTAATCCTTATAGTATTTCCTATTGAAGCCCTCGTTAGAATGAAACAGTTTCCCTTATGACTTGTTGCACTCTGGCCGGACGTCGTTTCGCCTACCTGCATAATCAGACGCCAGACTGGCAGTTTTAAACCCGGCAATGAAAGATCTCTTCCCAGCGCTTACTACTAACGTATACTGACTTACATACTATCTACAGCACCTGCGCCTGTTATAACGAAGTCCATTAATTGAGTCCTCTGTAGTTCCTGCAGGTTGTTTAGCGCATACATTGCCCATTAGATTTGATGAGCAAGCCTCTGAGCGGGCCAGGCTCTATGGGTCATTACGTGTTAACAGAGTGGCCCCATCTGGCCCCACTCCTGCATTCAAGCTGAATTTTTGAAAAGTTCACAAATATTCCTCAGCGAAACTAGATAAACTGAAAGCGTGCGCGTAGTCATGGAATGTTATTTGATGTTGGCGCTACTCTCCTCTCTCTCTCTCTGAGTGTAGGCATTTGCAGAGGCTATATCTTGCGTATATGAACATCAACAATCTGTGTGATTACTAAATACGTCCTCGCCTTCTTTCTTGGTACGTTCTGTAAATAAGCCTTTAAAAAAGTAGAGACATTTGACTCAACCAACCATAAGAATTATCGGCGAAATATTTGATTTGCGATAATTTGTGCTCACATGATCCGCCACGTTTCTGCAAAAAGTTTGATTTCAATTCGCATGGACCACAAATCGATAATATTTTTCTGTTTATCAAGTAATGATTACGAGTATGAAAGGTCTAAAAAATTTGTATAATCTCCAAGAAATTTGAGTCTGTACTTCTCTCAGTGCGGTAGTTTTGGTAGTAATGGTCTAAATTTATGTGTCTCCATGAAATTCTGAGTCTGTGTCTCTCAGTGCGTAGTTGTAATAAATGTCTAAAAATTATGTATATATACTCCAATATTGATCTGTGTCTCTCAGTTCAGTAGTTTGGTAGATGTTGCAGTCTCCTTCCGTGGCCCGTTTGTTGAACGTCGTTCCTAGTGGTCGGCAAGCAGAATGTTGAATTGTATGCATCTTGTTTACGGGTGTCCACCTATCATGGTTCCTCGACGACACTCCAACCAGCCCAGCCCCCTGCCAGCTGCGTACTGACCCCACATCTTTCAGCCAATATATTTAACATAATATGCTTTACTTAACTAATTTTGGCTCCAACCTGCTCTCGCATGCTCCAACCAGCTTATCCTCTCCACCTGTGTCCTTAGAAAACCTTACCCAAGGCTTCGCTGATTAGCATGCGTGATAATATGATGTGTTTAATTGATAATAGTGATAGTAGACTCCGCCATCTCTTGTTACCATTACGAATTATCACATTTTTGCCAGAAGTTAACAGGCTCTACATTGCATACCTTCTTGACTATCTATTTTCTCTCTCCCCCAAATTCATACTTTGCCTTGTGTAATGATGACATTGACGTTAACACTGCTCTACTGGAAGAATCAAATTAAGGAATTATGTCACCTGGTGCCAAAGCGTTGGAGGAGTCACAATGGCTTGTTGTGGGACATTGCAAATACTATACTATCCCAAGTCAACTATGTTAAATTGTGAGTAGGTAACTCACAGGGATGCTCCAAATGGTTTAGATCACTGTTATGGTGACGGAGAGTTGTTATCCCATAGATACCTGGCACAGCTCCTCTCTCTCTCTCTCCACATTTCCTATTTAACACATTTTCACTAATTGAGCATTCTTCATTGCTTTGTTGGTTTTTGAGCCTGCATTGGCAGGTGTCTCCACTCTAGGCAAACTGGTGCCAGTGTATTAAAAACACCCAGTTCTCTGTCCGAGCAAAGCTAGAAGAACATTGGCATATCTTCTGCCAAGTTGCCTCGTGTATGGGAATAGGCTCGCAGAGCTGTACCCGACATAGCAGACAGCTCAGTGTTCGAGCATTGTGACAAGTCACCACCAATTGTGGAGGAGCTCAATAATCTGTTCACTCGTCAGAAGTCTCACACGTCTCGTCAAAAACTTTTCGCCGCAAATGACAAACATCCCTATACCACGAGATCCTGATTCTAGTAAAGAGCAAACTGCTACAAAAAAAACACAGACTCTCTCACCGGCCTTCCTAGATTTTAGCTACTGCCGTTGCGGGGAGAATTGTACCAGTTTTACCTAACATACTGGGATTCCTCATGGTAGTTTATTTCATCGTGATATCATTCATTCATTTTGTATGTGGGATTTTCAGGGGTTGAATTACTTTGGCCCCCCCGCCCGCCGCCATTTGTCCTCTTCCTTCCCAGCAGCGTCCACACCGCTCACTAACTGCCTCCTCCGCTCGCAGCTAGCGCTCCTGCGCACCTCCAACCCCTCTCCTCACCTTCTCTCCCCAGTCTCGCACCCGCCCTGCTCTTCAGTTCATTTTTTAAAAACTCCAATTTTCTAAGTTCTCTTTGGTAGTTTTTATAGTTAGCTACTGTCTTGAACAGTTGACAAAACCCCTGCCAGACACGTCCTCTATACCAGCTGGCGATTTCTACTGCTGGAACTGCTGGGGTTCTTCCGCTAAGACTTTACCCTCGCTGTGAGTGAGTTTAAGTGGTGGAATTTAGTTCTCCACATAATTTACTTTACTGCTCCTGATAGTTTGAGGAAGGAGAGGGGAGATGCTCATATGTACCTCCTGCTGTTATAGATAAATTTGTACCATTATTTTTGTGAAGGTATAGCTATCAACTATTGTCTGCTCCTGTGGTATGCAGCGAGAGTTTCCTTTGCTTTCCCCAGGTAGTCCTGACAGATGTGCAGTCTTTACTTGCCGTACTTGCACTCTTATGAAACTCAATCCATCATGTGACGACAACACTAGAAAACAGCACAACGCCCACATCCACAGAACCTTTCCTACCAAAATGATATTCACCTTTACTGGAATTGCTGAACTGAAGCTTTTATATAATATATCCATATAATTTTATTTTGTATCATAGCTGTAAGACTAATTTCCGCCTGTTTCTCATCCACTATAATTATAGGTCATGTGTAATCTGTGTTGTAAGACAGCCAGTATACTATGTTCAATAACTATGAGCTACATGTGCAAGTGTGCGGTTCCCCTGCATGTCTGGTGTGTCTGGGAGTGTTCCCCTGCATGTGAAAAAATGATTCTGGGAGTTGCTCTCAGTGCTTGAGTTCTGACACCAGAGACTGGGCCAGTATTGTAACCCCCTCATGAACTACTTTTTTAGTTGACTGCTGGCAACATGTATATTATGCTAATGACAGAAGGTGAGAGATGAGAGAATATGAGAGTCAGTGTTTCTTGTGAGTGTTTGTTCTGTGTCTCTTGGTGTGAGGGTTCCACCTCAAGTACTCCCTGTCCACTGTCAGCTGAGGCTTCCTGTAGGTTGGGAAGTATGCAATATAGAGATGAAAGAAGGATTGGTGAAGCAAGTAAGTACACATTACATTCCATACTCCAATGATAATAAAAAGATTAGGCATGGTTGGCTTGTCGCTTCTTGCACTGATGTTCCAACAGAAAATGCGAAATCGCTTGACAACCTTATTTTGAGGTTGGGAAATAGAGGACGTTGAAATAGAGGGGAAAGGGCAGGAATAAGTCCGTCGTCAAGGAAGGAGAGGATAAGAGAGGCTCACAAGAAGATAATGTTATTAAATCGTCCTGATAGAGGGGGCTCCCCCTATCTGGCAGCAAAGGTCAATGAGGCAAAAGAGTATCTGGACTCTGGAGGAAGAACTTAGTCATGATCATTGAAAAAAGTCACATATCACATTATATTTTTATTCTCTAGCTTATGGCGCGCTACTGCGCTGAGCTGCGCAGCTAGCAGTAGTAAGGCGCGCGCATGCGCGTAAAATTTTATAATGTCACATGACCATGATTATCATTAGCTCCGAACAGCAGTCGGCGGTAAAAGAAAGAGAAAGGGTGTGGCGGTGTGCGAGACTAGGTGTAGCTACTAGGTTTGTTTACTACCGTGCTTCTGAGTTTCCTTCCATTTTTGGTTCTTTTT